>CAIGRS010191091.1:777-13924 GCA_903798395.1 Fraxinus floribunda | reverse complement strand
CAATTTTTATCAACTTTTCAATTATTTATTTCATCGAACTTTATTTTTAACTAGATGGTTTTTTCTCGTAAACAAATAAATTCAAATAACATGAAACACCTTTAACTAAAAAAGAAAAAAAAAATGGATTTTGCTATGTGTACAGCCCCTCGCCTCGCAAAAGGGGGTCCACAATTTTTTTAATTGGTCGTCTTTATGGCTTTATTTTTTTTTTGTCAGAAACTTTATTTCTTGCTGGTTTGTGCTTTTGGATCACTATTAATATTTTCTTTGATATGCACAAATAATTCACCCAATTTTCTTTCTTGTATTAATACATCGTACGTACGAGTCGGCCTCTATTTATAATCCATGAAGTTTATGACTTCTCCAATGCTTCACATGCAAAATCTAAACTATGTGAAACAGAGAAATAAATGGACAGCTCAAGGCTTGGCTTGCTAGTACAGTTTGATTTAACATGGTAGTAGAGCAACAAATATTTTGGGTGAAAGTCTCATCGTGAAGAAAATAAATCACGTGAATCATGTTCGGGACGTATTGAAAATAATATTTAAACGTGGTTAAATGCGTGAACAATACATGAACTTTATTTCATGTATTAAAACCATACATGAACTTAACTTTGTATCAAAATTATATACGAACTTACAAATTTCTGTCACGTTCCTGCATGAATTAACTTCCGTCAATCAAAACTAAAGTAATAATCCATGTGACAGAATACATACGTGACAATGACGTAACAAACACTTGACAAGTGCGAATGGAACCCAAATTTTACCCCCTGATTCAAACTATACATGAACTTAACTCTGTATCATAATCATACATGAACTTTTAGAGGGTGTTTGGTAGAGATTAAAATCAGATTAAAATTAAAAATATAGTCGTTATTGTTGACTTTTATTAGACGTGTGGGACCCAATAACGATTATATTTTCAATTTTAATTGAATTTTAAACCGTATGGGTTAGAAGTTGAAATTGAAAATATAGCCGTTATGGTTGACTTTTATTAGACGGATGAGACCCAATAACGACCATATTTTCAATTTTAATTGAATTTTAAACCGTACCAAACAAGCTCTTAAATTTGCAACTTTCGTCAAAATTAATTGAACAATCCATGTGTGATGTGGCAAAAGACAGTGCCTATGAAATTGGTACGTTGGACACTTGGCATTACCAAACCCGTCATTCAAATTGCATTTTAGGAGATTTAATCTTAAAATAACATAATACGCTTCTAAGATATGGACCATCGTTGGAAAATATGGGAAAGATGAGGGAAAATATGGAAAATATAGGGAACATTTTCTACTATTCCCGAATTACAAACATGAGATTAGTAAGTGGTGTTCAAATTGAATTTCTCGTTCGATTGAAGCATTTGGAAGGCAAATGGTTGTGGTGGGAAGTTTTGTTATAAAATTTAATTTGATTTATACTTTAAAATATAATAATATCTCCAATCGTGATGTATCTAAATTATGATTAATATCATAAGTGTCTGAAAATCTGTCCAACTGAGAGATATAGAGAAAATGCAAATTTTATTTTTCGTCGAAATTTTTTTAAATCCACGAGAGACAAAGAATGGATTTAAATATTTTCGTTGAGCAAAATTTTAATTTAAATTAATTAAATCATTAAATCAATGGATAAAAAAAGAGTTTTCAAATAATAGTTTGCCCTAACTTAATTACTTCAATTTCAATTAATTAAAAAAATGTTTGTAAGCTTAACCTAACACGTTCAAGGTCGAGGGACAAACTGTCTCTTTCTCCGAGGTGTTAATATATATACTCTTATCGTTGTGTTAATTCTTTTTTTCTTTTCTTTTTTTTTATATTGAGCATTATTTATCTGTATCAATCATCACGACAATTTATCGCGATCAGGATTCAATTCAATTTCCCCTTTTGAAGTCCAAATCCGCCGAGGTATCCTCAAATTGATATTTAGAAGAATCTCTACAAGGAATTACATTACTGAAATAGTTATTGTTATTGTTAGTTTTTAAATTTATCAGATTAAAAGTTTTTGCATCCGGATTTTTTTCTGCTTGATTCGGTTTTGTGACTTTTGCAGTTGTGTTCCATTAATATTTTTGGATAAATGGCGAACAGAGTTCAGATCCGCACAAGCAGCTCAGCACTCATCGCCATGATTGCTGATGAGGTTACGATCTTATCGTTTTATGTATTTTCTGCTTGTACGGTGGAAGTTGATGTATGCGATTTTTTACTTCATTGTTATGATGCTGTTGCCACTTCTAGTATGTTGCTAGTCATCTGCAAGAAGGCTTCTTTACCAATCAAATCTGTTTCATTCCAAATTGGATGCCAAATTTTAGTTGCTGTATGAAGGGTTGTCCGGGTGAGGTTGTCCCTACTATAGAACTGCAAAAATGTTAAGGGTCAAGGGAAGTGGTTCGGTGAGTTTTCTGGTAGAGGAGATTACAGTGAAGAACAAAAGGCATCACAAGAGGAGTGAGCTGTATAGCTCACAAGTTGGTGGTACGTAATCCTATACACATCTAGGAGTACTCCTTCCTTCATATCCATATAAGATTGGAGTAGGCCGGTTGAGGTCGTACGAGGTACCTAGTCCTAGTACCCTCATGAGGTTGGATAAATATAGCCCTACGTAGCAGTCAATGACTTGCTATGTTTCCACAAGCCAAATTTGCTCTCATGCATTGACAATCTTTAGCTACTCTCTTTCTTAGTAGAACGGTTATAATTTCTATAGAATCAACCACCATATGTGAACCGGCTAACAAACTTCTTCATTAGCAAAACTGAACTTGAAATTATATTTTTGGGCAACATAAGAGAAATATTGTGCGAAATTGAGAGAGCAGTGGTCTAAAAACTGGCTTAAAGAAATGGTAAACTAGAAGGCCCTGCGTATAGCCTTGGATGTGGTCATTCGTCCAGGGATCCGAGGGTTATGTTTGGACCAGATGGCCAGTTTGAATGTGAATCTGTTGAGCCAATTGGTTAAAACTTTAAATAAATTTCTCATAAAAATTAGATTTATTTTAACCCAAACCCGTACTCATGCCAAGTTGGCTGGCGTAAATGGCAAGCACGTGTTGGGAATTGTCCAAACTCACCATAAGGTAGTTCATGTCCCCTTCCAAATGCTTTATGTCCCTTGGGTCCCGAACTTGGTCCCAGTCATTAGATTAATAATCCCATTTTCTTCACAACCATTGTGGGATCTTTTCATTCTTTTCATTATTCCTTTCCTTTATTCTTCCCTTTTTTCAAATGATGAAGACAAGAGAGAAGGAATGAAGACAACAACTCTTTCACTTCACACTTCAGGCTTCCAACACCAACAGTTGTCTTCCTTCGTTGGATTTTTGTTTC
This sequence comes from Fraxinus floribunda, assembly GCA_903798395.1. Lineage (NCBI taxonomy): Eukaryota > Viridiplantae > Streptophyta > Magnoliopsida > Lamiales > Oleaceae > Fraxinus > Fraxinus floribunda. The sequence continues at coordinate 10,542 of CAIGRS010191091.1, read as the reverse complement.
TTTAGAAGGTAGAAGGAAAAGAGAAGAAGAAAGAAAGTAAGAAGAAAGGGTAGATTCCCAAATTGGTTGAAAATGAAAAACAAATGAATTATTAATTCATGGTTTACAAATTTGGTTTAGGCCTCACGACATCTAAGTTTCGGGAATGGAGAAGACTTACTTCTTGGTGGGTTTGGGCAATACTCAACATTTTGTTTCGTCACCCTTTGACTTAGCTCGGCCCATGATCCAATTATGGGTTTGTGTTTAATTTAAAAATTGATATAAAGTTTCATTAGAAATTTTATTAAAGTTTTTACCCATTTTGTTTTGCTGAGTGGCTCAGCAAATTTAAAATTCAGTCTTGCCAAAGTGATGGTAAAAATAAAAAAATCCAATCAAACCTGAGTTTCGTGACTCGCCCAAACTCGTAAATGTTACCACTGCAGGAAGCCGCTCCAACCATTTTGTCCCTTCAATTTAAATTCAAATTTTGTGATTGTTGGAGGAAGCCCACTTGTCCAGTTTCCCAAGCAGCGTGTCCCTACAGCTGAAATGGTGATTATTTCACTGAAATGTCATCTTTTTCATAATAGAGATAACCTTTCATCTAATAACCTCGCCACTTTGTCCAGACAACTCTTTCAAAGGGTTGTGGCCATTGAACGAATGGCCACATCTTAGGCTATAGATATGGACATTTTTGGTTGCCATTTAAACGCCAGTTTAATATATGTTCTCCCTCAATTGTGCCAAAAGAAAAATAAATAAATAAATAAAATAAAATAGATCCTTTCAGTTTCTGTCAAACTAATTCTTCCGAGTTCCACAAAAACCAAGAGTTCTGTTCTATTGGTTCCATTGTCATCATGGTTGTATTTCACTTGGAATGATGCATGCTGTTTGAGGAGGTAATTTCTTAAGATTCTAACGGTAGAGAGAGCAAATTTATCTTAAGGACACACTACAAAGTCGTCGTTAGAGGAGCTGCCTAACTTCATATCTTTTCGTTCTTGTTTAAACTGATAATACACTCCCTGTGTATTCTTTTTGATTATATTTCCTGATTATCTATAAAAAAAACAAAGTTGTCGGACTTGAAAACTCGAAGTTTGAATTTAATTTGTTTACTTGTTCGAAATGGCTAGTGCATTTTCTGCTATTGGAGTTAGATGATTGGTGCAACCTCTCATCGTATGCTTGTCCTTTTAGTTCTTCATATTTGACTCATCGTGTTATTAGTTTTCATCATAATTTATTTTTTGAAAAATGAATTTTACTATTAGGAGATATGGATTTTATGTTATTTTCTTCGCTTTATTTATTTATTTTTTGTGTGGGGCATTTGGAGTGACGGATTTTCTTGTTTTTGTGTTGGATCTTTTTTGTATTTAATTTAAAAAGAGTTAGATAATATCCTGGATACAACAAAAACAGATATACATCCTTTACATGATTAATGGATGCTAGGATCTAATTTCCAACATACTTGTCTAGTGTACAACATCAGTTTAGCCAACTTATTAAAAGTGGATCCTGCTATGATCATGTGTTTGAGCCGTTGTTACTTGCTTTTGAATGAAACTAAGGAAGTTATTCAGTCTTTGCCTAAACTTGTGTTCACCTTTCTTTTATATTACAGTTTAATACGCCTTCCATTTTCTTTTGTTTCCTACTTCTCTTGGTAACAATTTTCGAAAAATTGAGCCACCATAAACTAATTCAAGGACCAGGCAAATAAATATCATAGTGAAGATAATAGTAGAAAATATTTTGGAATCTAGTTGAGATTGTAAAGAAAAGGTCACTTAAAATCATGCATATGCATATAGATGTCTAGAACTCGTGGTCAATGGAAATTTAAAATTTTCTAGCCTTTTCAGGTGTATTCTCCTTTCTAAGAGCTCATAATCATGAGCTTTTCCGGACCCTTTGTTTCTAAAAATTCTTCAAGAGTTATATAGCCCCTGTTTGAGCTCCATTATAATTAGGTTTTGGAGAAAATGTATTTTGTAATAATAATTTTTGGAGAATGTGTGGTTGAAAAGAGTTTTTATTATCATTGTATGTGGCTGATTCTCATTGCCGAAGTGTTCCCAAAATTCTTTAGTTTTTTTCTGCTAAACGCTCTTCTTCTGGAAGACTAACACAATTAAGTACTTGTTATTGTGCGTATACAATCATGTGGTATTAAATTTTATAAAGAACAGATTCAGTCTATCTTTTTTCTTGTTATACATTCGTCAATGATGCTTTAAGATGGGGCCATGCTGTTCTTTGCCTTTAATATTAATTTTGCTGATGACTTGCTTGTTGATGTAGGATACAATTACTGGATTTTTGCTGTCTGGAGTTGGTAATGTTGATTTGAGGAGGAAAACAAATTATCTTATTGTGGACTCGAGTATGCTTTCTTCGCAGTTTTTCTGTAGTTCTTTCTTTTTTATTATCTCAAACTTCCAGTGATATATTACAGAGATGGATCAGACCAATGCCAGAATTTCCTTTCCTTCCATATAGGTTCAAGTATTGAAACAAATCACCTGTACTTAAAGTCGTAAAATAGTTGTTTCAGGTTTCAAGTAAATGTTGATTCCCTTCTTTTTTCTGACTTGCTCTTGAATGAATCCACCTTTCACTATGACAGCTCGTTATAGGACTTGACCAAACATCTCAATTTTAGAAACTAAATAAAATGCCCTGAGAACTTGGCATATAGTATACAACATCTAGCTTACAATTTATACTATACGCATTAATACTTTCTTAAAAAAATATAATTTGTGTTGTTGTGGGGTTGTGTGTATTGGTGGAGTGTTCTACAGGTACTTATTTTAGGTTTTATTATTCATGAGTTGTATCTTCCTAGTATCATGGCCCAACTAGGTAATTTCCTGGTCTACATGTTAATTGTGTTCTTTAGCGCCAAATCATTGACTTGAACACAGTTATTTGAAGCTCAGGTAAAATCACAGAGATTGTATATGAAGCATGAATTGCTAGATATTGTTTTGCAAACTTTGTGGTAATTTCTTGTTTCGGTTAGCTTCTGGAGTCCAAAATATTCCAGAGCTATTTGGAATATTACAGTAAACGTAATCAGTCTTGTTACTTCTTTACCTCTGTAGCTGTATTAATGTTTCAGAAAGACAAAATTATTCACAATTATGGTTTTCCAGGCATAATCCATAAATTTAGTCCTGTTCATATTGAAAATTTGGTTTCTGTGATGATTGCATTACATTTTGGACCATTGAAAGGGGGGAAACAATATAATTTTTTCAACAGTGAAATGTTAACAATTACCTTTCAGTAATGCAAGTTGTCAAAAACAAGAACCCTTAAATCTGTTTTCTAGCCGAATTTGCAATGTGCTTACTCTTGGCTTACTGTGGATTCCTGGTTTTGGTTCAGAAACTACGGTGAAACAGATTGAAGATGCTTTCAAAGAATTCACAACAAGGGAAGACATTGCAATAGTGTTAATCAGCCAATACGTAAGTTTTTTGCTTTATTTTGCTGCATCTTTATTTATCCTGTTTTATCATTTAAATTGATGAAGTGATTTTGAGAAGATGATGCCAGCTAATGTGTCTCAGACGAAAAAAATATACTTGATCATGCATGTGCGCAATTTGAACCAGGATGTATAATAGTTGGCAATTGTTATATCAAAGTAAAATTGGGAATAACATTGTTCATCGAGTAGGGATCGTGATGATATGTATTAATATGTTACCTATTATGCAAAATTTTCAAAATTAATGGTTTAGCTATAAATTAGTTTTTTAGTAAATTTAAAATTTGTGGTTGAAAATTTGATATAAATTGTAGGTCCCATGAAATGTGTGTCGAAAATGAGGTTTAGAAAATGGTGGCCAAACAAGAGTTTAATGCCATAGATTCCATGCTGCATACTACCACTTGTTACTTGATGCATGTCCAAGTTTAGGGTGGATAGGTTGAAAATTTGTAATTTTCTTCATTGTAGTTACGCGTGAAACTTTGAAATTAATATATAATACATTGTCAGTTTATCATATACAGCTTAAAAGGTTGAAGCAATTCTTCGATTTCAGGTGGCAAACATGATAAGGTTTCTAGTTGATAGCTATAACAAACCTATTCCAGCAATTTTGGAAATCCCGTCCAAGGACCATCCATATGATCCTGCACACGACTCTGTTCTTTCACGAGTGAAGTACCTCTTCTCAACTGAGTCGGTGGCATCTGGAAGGCGTTGAATTGTTCCAGAGAATTATACATGTCGCTGTTCCTTGACATGGTGCTGTTGCCTCATTTGTGTTTTTTTTTGGGTCAACTAGTTTTATTGCACTTAAAGTTACTTGTCTCATTTTTTTATTTTTTATTTTTGTCCTGGATGAAGTATTTGTTTGAACGTGGAAGATTATCTTTACTTTAGATTGTGATCCATCAGTTGAAAAACACTTGGGGGGAATTTCTGCTTTGGAAATAAATGTAATACACGCTTGCTTTTGATCCTTTTCACCTCGCAAGGACGCAAACGTGTAAGTTAAATTTGACTAACGAAAACATTGAAGTTGTAGTCTAGTGCACAGAAAAGTTGTTGATGGGACTTGCATCACAATTAGTCCCTATTTAGTAGAGGTTTTTTTTTTTTTTTTTCGAAAGTGACCCTATTTTTTTTATTTATTATTATTTTTTTAATGTGTGATTAAAAAGTTATGAAGTTATGTAAAAATTATTTTATTGAGAAAATATGTTATTGAAAATATTTTTTAGAAGAAATATGTTTAGAAAAATGGGGATCACATGGGGACTTTATGATGCGATGTTGAATCGATGAATAGTGATTGAAAACTAAAAACTAAAGAAAATGGAAAAAGGTTGTGTTTCTCCTTCTCTTCTAGGTGTATTAAATTTTTTTAGAAATTAAATGTGGTTTAAAATTTCCAAAAAATGCAACATAAATGACTTGGTTTGATAATGCCATGTATCTATCATACTATTTCCAAGAAGAACATCATATAGGCCATGTTTGAGCCAATTTATTGTAGAATAAGAATGAAAAATATAGTCGTTAATGGGCCACACAAAAGACATAAAATTTGAATTTAAATGTTGATGTGATGAATAACGATCATATTTTTCATTTTGATGAGATAATAAGGTGGCTCAAACAGAGCCATAATTTCAATACAAAGATAAAGAAATAAAGTTCATGTATGATTTTGATTTAGGTGTAAAGTTCATGTACTATTCCTGTAGTTAACTCGTTAAGTGGTTGTCATGTCAATGTCACGTAAACGCTCTGAAGTTTTGATCGACAAAAAATAAATTATATATAAGTGGAATACAAATTTAGAGCCTGTTTGGTAGAGATTAAAATCGGATTAAAATTAAAAAACTAGCATTTATTGTTGACTTTTATTAGACGGACGTGACCCAATAACGGTTATATTTTCAATTTTAATCGAATTTTAATGATTATCAAACATGCTCTTATAAACGCATGTATGATTTTAGTACAAGATTAAGATAAAAATATGTTTCATACTTTTTAATCGTAGGTTCCCTGAAAAAATCATTATCTATCTTTTCAAAATAAGGACCATAAAAAGGATTTAACATAAGAGTCGTGATCAAAGCTACTAGCCTACTACGCAAGCATGACGAATTGTGCATTTATCGGGGTGTATATAAACACGATAACTACTTCACATCTTCCAAAAATCATAACACTAGATAGAATTTTGGAGTTTAAACTCGTTAACTCACTCACCTATCTACGACCCAGACCCAGTTAACTCAACCAACTCGCTAACGATGGCAAACAACCCAGGAGAGGACCCTTCCGACGATTTTCTCGAGCAAATCCTGGGGTTTCCGACGTACGGAGTAGCCGATAATAACTTGGCGGGAAATGATGCGGCTAGCCTGGCAGGAGCTCCGGCTTCGATGATGCTCCAGCTCGGCTTGGGTGACGGTTCGGATCACCTAGGCGGCGTCGGAGTCGGCGCATTCCATCACGGTGGCGTGGATGCTAGCGGTGGCTTTCCATTGGGATTAAGCTTGGAACAAGGAAGCTTAGGAAGGGGAGGGTTTATGAAAATGGACGACACGTCGGGGAGTGGGAATAGATTCCGTGAAGATATTGTTGATCCCAGAGCTCCCCCTTCTGTTAAAGCGGTATAATTTCAGTATATTATAGATTTTTAACTAATAAGCAATTCTATACTTTTAAATTTAGCTTAATTGAAATATTATGAATATATGTGGGACTCGAATAAATTTTTTGGATGAGATGGTTAACACAGTGTTTATATGAAAAATTATGCACAAGTCTACTAGTTGATCGTGAATTCCCATGATCCTTGTCTAAGAAGCTAAGAATTTAAGCTTTTACATGAGTTGGTTAACATAAAGAAATGACATTTTAAACGAGTAAAGGGCTTGATATTATGATTTTTTATTTTAACTGTGGGGTCTTCTGTATCGAGATTGATACTGAAAATCTGGAACATAAAATGGAAGTTGCTATTTTTATCCAGCACTTTCTTCTTTTTTGATGTGTATTCAGTGATAGGATGGAATTGTTCCCCCCCAACCCTCTCTTTCTGCAGGGTTTTCATGGATCACCTATGTCGACTAGGGTACCTTCAATGCCGAATCCACCTGCAATGCGCCCAAGGGTACGTGCTAGACGAGGACAAGCTACAGATCCGCACAGCATAGCTGAGAGGGTATGCTTCTTTGAATTTTCCGTTCTTTGTAGAATTTGTTGTGGAATGCTTATTTTCATGCATTTGTAGAATGTACTATGGGTTGTTTCGTGGTTTAGGGATCTTAAACTTACGTGAATTCCCCTAGTTAAAATTAGAAAGAGGAAATAACAACATAAAACCTTCAGCGAACAGTGATTGACAGAATTAAGTTTTTAATGAATTTTCATATAAGAGTAAAACAATTGTTTGATAGTTATGTTCTAGTTATTCTTTGTCTGTTGGGATAGATGATCTTCTCTTCCCAGTTATTTTATTCAAAACTGATGTCTGAATTATATGTCGTATATGTTATTGGAGGAAGTGAAAATGCATATATGATTATGTTGAAAATAGATTAGGACCATAAATTTTGATGCTGAAGGCATGTTTCACTCATTTTACAGTCACTCTCATCTTATGTTTTCTTTCTTTATTACAGTTGCGCAGAGAAAGAATAGCTGAAAGAGTAAGAGCATTGCAAGAGTTGGTTCCCGGTGTTAGCAAGGTCTGTATTTTCTTGTACAATCTGGTATACTAAAGTGGTGCAGTAAAATTCTGGTTGTCCAGTCTGGGATGAAAGGAACCAGATTTTCTAGTACTTGGACAAGATTTGAAGCATCAAGGTTCATATACTGCATTATTGATAAAACCGGGAAGTTCAAAATATCTGTTCATTTAGAAACTATATATCTTCCCTAACTTAATTTTTGGGCTTTCATTCTCTCCCACTACAAAGCATGATCCTCATCTCAGATGCATAAATATGAAGATGGAGAAAGAAGTTATCCTCATTTAGTTTGATTGATATCTATACAAATGCTTGATTTTCTTTTTATTAAAGATCCCGTTTCTTAAACTTTCAAGTATGATTTATCAAGCATCAGCATCTGGGTAATGCATATCCAGTATCAAATGGATATGCATGTTGATATTTTCAAAGATGAGCTACTATACATTCTTGATCTGGGAAGGAGGTATTGTGACTTCTGCCCTCACTATATGTCCGTTGGTAATTTAACATCAAAATTTTCACTCAGAAAAATCTTAATTCAATCTTATATATTATAACACGAGTGCATACTCCACAAAATGACCTGCCAAAGCATGCATAGTCAATCGTCTATAACATCAGTACTGATTTTTTTTTTTTGTGCAACACATTTAAAGGAGTACCTTCGATGTGCTAAGTTGCTCTATAATTTTCCATAGCCCATCTTATTCTCAATTACATTAGGATAACTGTCATTTGGTTATGTAAAGAGTCCTTTGTTCACATATTTCTGTTAAAAACTTTTATGCAGACTGACAGAGCAGTGATGGTCGACGAGATTGTGGATTATGTGAAGTTCCTTAGACTTCAAGTGAAGGTAAACAAATATGAAGCTGCGCTGCATATATTTTAATTTGTGCGGTTGTTATTCCTATAAAATTCAATATCTCGTGAAAGATTAAAGTAGGATACTCCATATTTAAGATGCTAAAATATATTGTGGTTTCACATCTTACAATATGCATATGGTTTCATGCACCGTTGCTGATTTCCTTAATTGTTGAAGCATTTTTATAAATTTAGAACCAATGCCCAAATAGCATGTGGGGAATATAAACTGCTGGCATTTGTAGGCGGACTTCTTTTCTTTTATCATATTTATGGTCATCTTGAACTATCATAATCTGAATCTCATATTCGAATGCTTTTACCTTGATCCTGTAGTCTATACATATTTTTGTTTTAGGGGAGTTATTATTGTTTTCGGTTTTGAAGTTCTACAACCCGGTCTTTTGGCTGAAAATATCTTCTAAAAGTTGATATAATTTCTAGGACTTTTGAGGCATGATGCTGGGCCCTTAATAAACACTGGAAATGTTAGAAATCATTTGATTTTGCCTTTGGATGCAACAAGATTTCTCTGCTGACATCCCTTCATTTTGAGAAATAGTGTCTAAAATCAGCATTAAAGAATTTCTTGCCCCGGTGAATATCACACACATTCCTGCTTATTTAAACCATCAACCCTTGCAGGTGTTGAGCATGAGTAGATTGGGAGGAGCTGGTGCTGTGGCGCCTCTTGTGGCCGATACCCCCATATCATCAATAGAGGTGATAAAGAAGGATCCAATACAGATTTTTTTGTGCAGCAGTGCTCGCATTATTTACTCATGCATTCTTTCTTTGGGGTTTATTTTTTGAAGGAAGAAAGCGGTGAAGGTGGAGAAACCCGGCCAGTCTGGGAGAAGTTGTCGAATGAGGGCACAGAACGACAGGTTGCTAAGCTTATGGAAGAAAATGTTGGGGCTGCCATGCAGTTTCTTCAATCCAAGGCACTCTGCGTCATGCCTATCTCTCTTGCTTCCGCAATCTATCACACTCAACCTCCAGACACCACCACACTTGTGAAGCCTGAAACAAATCCCATGTAACAGTCCTCCACAACTACATACATCCTTAGTCTCATCCCACCTAGAATTTCTCGTCGTCAATCCTCAAAACACGTCACATCTTACCTAAAATCCCTCACAAGTCTATCGTTACAATTCAACCCTCACAAGATTTATTTTCAAATGATTTCAAAGTAGGATTCCACTATACCAATCTTCTTTTCAGGTTTATTCAAGACAGGGTATGATGTCATTGTGTAAAATAATGGAAATGTACCGTTCATGTAATTTTTATATTCAAATGGAGGGAAGAAAATTTCAAGATTTGGTTGATTTGCTGCGACTTTTCCTGTCAATGGTGGGACATGGAACTTTTCCTATGGATGGTGAGGCTGAGGCACTCGTTTGCTAGTGGATTCTGGGACCCATGAAAAGAGAGTGCGTGTGACGTATTGTATTTGTATTTATATTTTTAGTACTAGTGGGATAGGTAGAATTGACTAAGGTTACTTTTGTTCCCCGAAAGTTGAATTTAGTGTCAAATAGAAATCAATTGCATCAAATATTTTGACTTTCTCCCCCCCCCCCCCCCCCCCCCCCCCCCCCCCCCCCCCCCCCCCCCCCCCCCCCCCCCCCCCCCCCCCCCCCCCCCCCCCCCCCC
>CAIGRS010191044.1:0-12771 GCA_903798395.1 Fraxinus floribunda | reverse complement strand
AAGCTCATCAGCTCCAAACCAACCATCTGTTGCCAATCCTCAAGTTCATCAGGAAGAATCACCAAGGATGCTAGATCCTCCACCAACAATGGTTACCGCTAGGGCATTCGAAGAGCTCTGTCAGCAGGTTGCAACGCTGACTCAATGCTCACCCAGAGAAACATTCCCCAGCCTCCGGTACTGAAGACAACGTCGGCCCAACCGAAAGGCTTCATGAATGATGCTCGAGCTCGGCTACCCTATCAACCATCTAAACAAGTTTAAGTTTCCCTGCATAAAGGAATATGATAGGACCACCGACCCTATCAACCATCTAAATGTCTACACAGACGTCATGAATCTATAGGTTGCATCGGATCAAGTAATGTGCAAGGCCTTTCCTCAAACATTGACCAATGCTGCTAGGGATTGGTTCACCACATTGGAGCCTAACTCTATATCGTCATTCTCTGACCTTGCTGATAAGTTCTCCGCCCTCTTCGCAAGTAGTAATAGCTTTATCGGTGTTCTAAAAAGCGGCAAATAGACGCGAAGCAAGAGCAAAATGCCTCGCTTCGAGCTTTTTTGCACTTTTTTCATTTTTTCTATTTTTTTCATGCCTAGGCTGGTTAGCATGCACTTTTTTTGACGCTTTTTACTCATTTCAACGCTTTTTTCCTTTAATTATTACATAATTTTTAAATTGATTTAAAATTTTAAAATAATATTAAAATAAGAATCTTTTTTACTCTTTTTAACACCTAGGCCGAAGTTTGACCTCCAGATAAACTTTGTAATATGCTTTTCTAATTGTGAATATTTCTTAAAGATTATTAGTGCGACGAATATTATGGCATGTTTGTTGTAAATTTATTTAGAAGAATGAGTTTTTTGAAAAGTGTTTTTTTAGAAAATATATGGTTAAAATGTAGGAAAATATTATGATCTACGTGCAAAATTATTAAATTGAAAAAATGCAAGTTAAAACTTAAAAATAAGTTCAAAAAAAAAAAAATCTAAAGAATGTTTACCAAACACAAGCTACCATAAATAACTAAAAAATGATTACTAATTCTTATAATCTAACCTATGAAACATACCCCTGTAAACTTGAAAAATCAAGTCCTTTCAATAAGCTACGTTGCTTTAAAAAGACCTTTTATTGCATGCAAGTCATTTGAAGCCAAATTCATGCTTACTCTTCGCGTTTCGAGCAAAAATACTTTGCATACATAGTGTTACATTCTTGTATTGCTCGTCTTAACATCATCAAAAGTTGGACGACACTTTTGTGACCTTGATATGACGACAATTTGGTTTGCTGAGAGACAAAAAGAAGGGAGAAATCATATTGTCAAGGGAGACATTGAGAGTTTAGAAAAAAAATTGAACTATGGAAATCGATAGGTAATCTTAAATTGACAAGATCCTGTGTGGGCATGAAGTTGAAACTTTTCTTACTATTTTGATATTGAATATATCAAGAAGACGGCGTCCACCTTCATGCAGCTCCGCCAAGGCCCGAATGAGACCCTACACAACTTCATGACGAGGTTCAACAAGGAAAGACTGTAAATACCCGACATTCACATCACGGCGGCTGTTTCGGCTCTACATATGCAGTGAGGTGTGAGGCCTTCAAAATGTCTTTGTCCAAGATACCCCCAAAGTCTGTGACTGAGCTTCTTACCCGAGGAGAAAAGTACATTAACATGGAGGAGTCCCCTATTTCAGCTAAATGGATCTGAAAATAAATTAACAATTACACAAGAAATCTATCTAGATAAAGTGATAACCAAGTTTGGAATGAAGCATGTTAAATATGTTAATGCCCCACTTGCTACACATATAAACTTGCCCACTGCATAATCACCTGAAACTGAAGAATAAATGAAAGAAATGGATAACGTCCCTTATGCTAATGCGATTGGTTTTGTAATTTTCTCCATCATAACAACTAGACTTGACCTAGTTTATGTCCTAAGAAGCACCGATACTTATAAACTCGTTACGTACCTATAATTGATACGTACCCAAGTTTCGATACTCTTTGATATGCTCCGCATACAGGATACTTATTTTTTAATTATTTTATATATATTTATATTTTTAAAATTTTCGATATTATCATGTATGTAATTTTAATTATTTTATATTTTTGTATGATTTTCGATACAAATTCGATACTTATTCGATATGCATTTTAAATTTATTTTAATAACCTATTGAATATCAATAATATTTATTGAAAATACGCAGTTAGAGTTTTAAGCACATGTTTGTCTCTCATTCGTTCAAAACTGTTTTTTCCACATATTCATTTTCAATCACACATTCACACAATAAAATATTCTGACTTGTAAACCCAAGATTTTTCCCAACTTTTTAACATGCATTCTCCAAAAAATCACCATTCAAAACAATATTTTTTCTAAAAAAAATGATTAGCAGCTAAAATTAACAACTAGATTTTTATTGGAAATGCACAATATGCAAGATGTGAAATCGGGTTATAGTTGACAAATGTATTTTTATTATTAAAAATAGATAGTGATTAGTATTAAATAATACATGTAAAATTGTATTATATTAATTCTATTATTGAAAATAGATAATGATTTAATATATGTAAAATCATGCTAATAAAATATTTTGGTATTTTATTTTATTTTTATTATCATGCTTATGTATTATTATTATTTATATATATATATATTAATGAAATCATGTTGAATTTTGTAAAACGTATAGACGTATTCGCATCACATTGTATTGTATCCGAATTATGTATTTGTATCAGTGCTTCTTATCTTATGCCATCAGTATCCTTAGTAGATTCATGTCAAATCCTGGCAATGACAACCACACTGGGTTGGTTTAAAGCGGGAAGGGAATACTGGCCCTGTTATCACCCCTAGAAATGAATTTGGGAGCAATCATGGGTGGATATTTTTCAGTTAATGTTTGTTTGATAAAATCTAAAATTTCATTTTTAAGCTATAATTTGTTTTTAAATATGTTATATATGTTACTCTTGTTTACTTTTAAAGTTTTAACTTGTTTAAAAGCATGCATTCATGTCAAAATAAATAATTTACTTATTTTTAACTTTATCGAATAAAAACTTATTTATTTATAAGTTTAAGTCTCGACAAACATCCACGGCTGCTGTCAATAATTTATTTTTTTGGACTCGTGAAAAAAGTAGAAACTTTTCAAATCTTTGTAGTTTCTTTCGAGATGTGATTGGTACTAAGATCGCAAAGTGTGTTGGTACATAATAATTTTTGCTCTTTTGCACTTAAAGCTTGGAGATTTAGCCCCTATTTGGTGCTGGTTAAAAATTTAAATTTAAATCAAAGTTAATAATTAATTTCACGCATATATTTCATCGGTTCCACAATTTTTTAGTCACATATTTCATTAATTTTTATCAAAACCTACTAAAAATCTAATTTTAATCCGTATCAAATAAGGACTTAATTAAAGCTCTCAAAGTTCGTCCATGTTTGAAGGAAACTACGAGGAAACGATTATTTTTAGGCAATTTACCTTGCACAACCATTTGGACCCTATTATATTTTTGGTTCTAATAATGTCTGCTCCCTCTTGGCACACTTCTTTTGCACCTTGTCGACCGTGACAAATGGAAAATGTAAGTGCAAGTGTTCACAAAAAGTTAATGGATATCGTTTCCCCGACTTCGAGGAAAAGTTATCCTTGACGTGAAAAATATCGTCCTATGGACCGATCTAATGCAACTTGTTCTTAAATTTGGTATAACATGTATTCTCACTATTGGATCGAACTAGGTCAAAAAATGCAAGACCCATCCGACGAAAACCAAATCCAAATAAATATTTTTCTTTAATAAAAAATTTGTGATTTACAAGCAATTAATGAAGAAAATAAACGATAAATGAAGGTTACAATAGATAAACCTGAGTAAACCATGGATCAAAAAATTTAAGCTCGATACGTCAGGTTTTGTGAGCTTGGGGCGACTTCACCTCACTACCACTATCATGTCACGTTTTAAACTAATGACGATTTTATTATATGTTCAATACGTTGAATTATGCACAATAATCATTAGACTTTGTACAGCAATATTTTTTTTCGCCGATTATATCAAATCAAGTCAACTATAATATATTAACCATGTTCTCAACATTCACAAACTTTTTCCTATATTTTACGTGGAAAAGAATATATGTTGTACGATACATTTAATGATTGTAATTTTATTAGCATATAGTTTCCATCGAACAACTTAATCAATGGCAATTACAAGAAGACAACCTTTTTTCTTAATTACAATTTGGATGCTGATTATGCAAATCACAAGGGAAGAGAACAATTTTTTTTCCGTCTTAAGTATTCATGTAAATCCGTTCTTATTCTTATTTTTCTACTGTTTAGTCTCACTTTTACGTAACGCATAGAATACTTGGGAAGATGGTCGTTTGTAAGCGTTTCACGAGACTAGATTTGACGGCAGAATTCTTGCGATTGCCAGTTACAGAAATAATAAGAACATCTCCAAGTGACTATTTAAATATGAGATGCTCTCTATTTGAAAGAGTCGACATTTAAAATCATGCTCTAATAGACTATTTAAGTAAAATTTTTAATTTAGAGAGTAGTTTGGCTCTCCAAATTTAGAGAGTTAAATCCACCCTCTATAATTAAATGTATTGATCAAACAGTTTCAATTTTTAATGTAGGAAAACAATAATAAAGAAAAATAATAAATATTTTTTTGGAGTAATAAAATTAAGTGTTAAATATAAAGAGCTTGGTGGAGTACTTCAAAATTTTAACTCTTTAAATTTATAAATGCTCTCCAAATAATAGAATATACTCTTTAAAAATAGAGAATTTCTTGGAGATGCTCTAACAAGTGCATATGGATAGACCACTCCCTGGTATCTCATTACAGAATGTCGGGAATCCATATGCATCAGGGTATGAAGGATTGTGTTCGTTCGCACACTTTTGATTGCAACAATTTATCATCGCAATTTAAGTTGCATGATCCCAGAGGACTACTGATGCCATTTATGTGTCTTCGAGCATTGAACTATTGTCAGTGAGGATTATGTAAATGTACAAAAAAAATAAAAATAAAAATAAAAATAAAATTATGTTCTATATGTTACCCTTATATGCTTTTAAAGTTTAACTTGTTTAAAAGCACGCATTCATGTCAAAATAAATAAGTTACTTATTTTTAACTTTATCGAATAAAAACTTATTTATTTATAAGTTCAAGTCTCGACAAACATCCACCATTTCATATTTTAATATAAGTTAACAATCAATTTCAATCACACATTTCATGGGTTCACAATTTTTCAACTATATATTTCAATAACTTTTATCAAAATCTAATTTTAATCCAGACCAAACAAGGACTTAATTTTTGGCAGTTTAATGCGTGAGCCGACCAATTTGAAGGAAACTACGAGGAAACGATAATTTTTAGGCAGTTTAATGCGTGAGCCGTGCGCAACCAATTGGACCCTATTATATTTTTGGCTCTAATAATGTCTGCTCCCTCTTGGCACACTTCTTTTGGACCTTGCCGACCATGACAAATGGAAAGTGTTCTTGACAAAATTAATGGACATCGTTTCCCCGACTTCTAGGAAAAGTTACCCTTGACGTGAAAAATATCTTGTCCCATGGACTGGTCAGGTCTAGTGCAACTTGTTCTTGAACTTGGTATGATGTGTATTTTCACTATTGGATCTAACCAGGTCAAAAGATGCAAGACCCATCCGACGACAAGAAAATTGAAATAATTATTTTTCTTTAATAAGAAATTATGATTTACAAGCGATTCTTGAAGAAAAGAAACGATAAATGAAGGTTCCAATAGATAAACCTGAGTGAACCATGGATCGAGAAATTTTTGCTCGATATGTCAGGTTTTGTGAGCTTTGGGGCGACTTNACCTGAGTGAACCATGGATCGAGAAATTTTTGCTCGATATGTCAGGTTTTGTGAGCTTTGGGGCGACTTTACCTCACAACCACCATCATGTCACATTTTAAACTAATGACGATAAATGAAGGTTCCAATTGGGATTTACAAGCGATTTTTGAAGAAAAGAAACGATAAATGAAGGTTCCAATAGATAAACATGAGTAAACCATGGATCGAGAAATTTTTGCTCGATATGTCAGGTTTTGTGAGCTTTGGGGCGACTTCACCTCACAAGCACCATCATGTCACGTTTTAAACTAATGACTATTTTATTATATGTTCAATACATTGAATTATGCACAATATTCGTTAAATTTTGTACAGCAATATTTTTTTTCGAGGATTATATCAAATCAAGTCAACTATAATATATTAACCACGTTCTCAACATTCACAATTTTTTTCCTATATTCTACGTGGAAAAGTATGTATGTTGTACGATACATTGAATGATTGTAATTTCATTAGTGCATAGTTTTTATTGAACAGCTTAATCAATGGCAATTACAAGAAGACAGCCTATTTTTTTAATTACAATTTGGATGCTGATTATGCAAATCACAAGGGTTGAGAACAAAACCACGTTGCAAGTGGTATTTATTTAATCCGAAATTATAAAGTCGGACTACAATTTGTCATGTTGACACGATAGCTTGGTCAACGGTTAGTTGTTCTTGCTGATTATGATTTAGCGATAGACACGGTCATTCCTATTGTTCGAGTTTGCTTTCATCGATAAAATTTTGATAATTCATTGCAATTTGGTGGTATCGTTTTCTAGAGGTCGTGTCTTAAAATTTTAGTAAGGTGTGAAGATCTGAAAAAATATAATAAATAAGACATTACTTCTAAACTCGAAAAAGAGGTAACTGAATAAGAATGAAACATGTCGAGAATTCGATTTTTTATTAGGGTTTTTGATCAAAATGTGGGTTTATTGTGGATTATGTCTAGAATTTAATAGAAGAGTCCACCTCTAGAGAGGATATTGTTATCCAATGTCAAGCAGGAAACTTTCAAATTAGGGAGAGAAAATAAAAGAAAAGGCATATTTTCATATTCTGTGTAATATGTTCTATTCTTTAATGATATTGCATAAATATTCTTCTTTATCTGAAAATAGTTTAGTTTTTTCGTTAATTCACTTTGTACCACGAGTCATGATCACTTGTTACCCTTTTCCCTTTACCTTCTTGTTACTCATTTTTATGTTTTTATGTTTATTCAAGATTTTCTCAAGTTGCTCACATTACTCCAGAGTTCTCGTTTTCGAATATTCCGAGAAGAAGGATAGAAAATTTGAAAAAATGGGGAATCATTACGGGTGATGGGATGGCCAGAGACTCAAACGATGAGAATGGGTCGAGGAAGAAGTTGAATGTTGTGAAAACTGTTTTTAACGCTAGTAAATTAAAAATTTCGAGAATAGTATTAGGCAATTTTTGAGTAAAAACTTTTTTATAAACGATCAATTTTCAGTAAGTTGTCTATCACTTTAACGAACACAATTGACACAATATCATCAATAGTTAATTATCACAGCATCGTGTAAAATATAATACAAATAAATCTTTTGCAACTGCATCTTATCGTTTTGGGGGAATGATATGTGAAAGAAGAAGACAAATTGGTAAGATTCGAAATTAAATTAAAGTTTGATGACTCAAATAGAATAAAATTAAGATTTGTGATCTAATTAAGATTTCGTTGGAAGTCCAGGGACCGCGGATGAAATTAACCCGTTCTTATTTACTACGCAACGACAGAGCGTGTTGAGTTTCTTGTCTGAAGCGTAACCATCACTTCATTCTTTGGGCTCACGCGCCATTGATTTGTGGGATCACGCGCTATTTAATTATTTCCAACCCCCATGTACAATAATATATTAATATTTCACTTTTTGATTAGCAATGAAAATTAGTATTTAGCCCGTCCTTGTTTGGTGTTCATTATTTCAAATAAATAAATAAATAAAATAATAATAATAATAATTGAATAGTATTTTTAGGATAATGTGTAGTTAAAAAATATGAAAATATTTTGAATTTACGTGCAAAATATTTTATTATGTGAATGAGTTTTAAAAATGATCATATAGCAAAAAGAGTTTTAAAACAGCGTGAAATAAACATGGGCTAAAATGAGATTTTTTTTTTTTTGGAAAAAAATGAGTTTTGGGATAGTAATTTTATTTTTATTTTTTATTATTTTTTTAAAAAAATATGTGGTTAAAAAGTAGATATTTTTTTTTTTTTGAAATTTACGTGTAAAATATTTTATTAAGAGAATACATGACAGAAAAAATGTTTTATTTTATAGTACAATTAGTCAGAAATGGAATTTCTTGACTTCAATTTGTATTTTGAAAGCCTGAACAATCATCACACGTATAAAATTCTTATACATCTAATTGTTAATATGAAAGTGACTATCCACAATACAATTTTTTTTGTGACTTTGACAATATATAATTGAGTAACTAATTGTAATTTACGTGTTTAGTTGGAAAAAAAAGTGGTCAATGGAGGCTCTTCTAAATTGAACAAACACAACTTTTGTGATTTTTTAACTTTTGAATATTTCAAACTTGGACTATGGATTTCCATTTTCAGAAATGTTGATTGCAATAATGAATTGATCAACAATCTTCACTAGAACAAATTCTTGATAATGTCTTACGGTTTTTTACGATTTCATTCACGGTTTAGTATTTAGATTGATATGTAGATATTATCGAACAACTACTATATATGTTCTAACATGCGTAATGTGCGACAATGCGTTTCGATTGACCATCAAGTATTACAAGAAGATGCGTGCATACGCGAAGTATATACGTGATTATGCATTTTTTAAAATTTTTTTTATTATAATTTTAAATATTATAAACTAATAAATAAATAAAATAATGCATTCTTTAAACTTTATACATGATTTTTAAATTTTAGGAAAAACATTTTGCTCAAAATTATAAATACTACAATTACTTAAACTTTATACATATTCTTCAAATTTTTAGTAAAAAAATAATACTCAAAATTATATATACTACAATTATTTGATAATCAATTCCTTAATTAAATCCGACATAAATAACGGCTTAAAAAATCCTAAATATTGTCTAACTTTTTATCGAATTTCAATTCAAACTCCTCTTCATCCAAGTTATCTTTTGTGTCATCCGATGTAAAGTCATCTTAATCGGCCTCATTTATTTTAATTCGAGAATTTCTATTACATCTCGTAAATGGTAGGATATCATTCTTAACATCGTCCTCATCATCACAACTATCAACAACCCAAGATTGTCCATTTCTAACATCACTTGCTAGTAAAATTAGATAAAGACTGAAGGAGGGTTGGGCTCGACGTAGATATTTTGTAAGTCTACGAAAACTTTGTTTTGGTTTTAATTTTTTAAACGTCAAAATCCCACATATTACTGTATATAATTTACGAGCTTTGATGATTTGGATTAATTTGATATTTGTTGAATTCAACTTTCTTTTTTTAAATTATAAAAATAGGCTGGATTTTGTTATGCTAACTTTAACATAAATGCGTGTATATTTTGGTGTTTAAACGTGCATATACGGTCAACGAAATGGATTGACTGTATTATCCCGCGCATACTTCATATGTGAGACGTCTTAAAAATGCATCGGGCATATACAGGTATATGCGAAACATATGCACACATTTTAAAACATTATATATAGCAAAGAGAGAAAGAGGTGGCGGATTTGTTAGATGAGTTCTCTTATATTTTTGTTGAGTTCTCTTTATTATATGTTATTTGGGAGAGATTGTTAAATTTTTCGAAGTGTATGAGAGATATTTATCTCAATTAAATTCGGTCTAAAATTATCTTAGAGAACATCTAAACCCCAAACGAATTGGATTGGATTATAATTCTTGAGGATTCTTATAAGTACTGGCAGCATGTATGGGTGCTCTAATTGGAGCACATACATCCTAAAGTCCAACATTTTCCACTCGTACATAGTGTGCGCAAAAGCAATCAATAACCGTATCGTGACTTATGCATAATGAATGACTAAAAGTATCTCATAATGGATTAAGGTTTACTCACATTTATAATAAGAATAATGTGACTAGTACCATTAGAACACCCGTTTATATGGCATTATGTGAGAAATTCAATTAAACGTGATATTATGTGATTTATTTAATTGAATATGTAATTTAATGTCACTAGTACTGCCGCCTAAACTGGTGATAAAAATGGAAGGTGTTAAATATCATTACTCTTATAATAATTAATTGTGTTAAAAGGAATGGATTAAATGGAGTCAAATTACTTCACGGGGTCAAACTCCAATTTTCGAAGCAGATTACTAAAATCTCAATAAATTACACTCTTACATTCGATGTTTAGAGTTATATTGCAACACTTTGAAGTAGCATATCTTGTTGGCCATGAACAAAGCACAAATGTGTCAACGCGTAGTCTTCCCATTGTCCTCATGTCACTTTAGTTTAGTTTAATATAGTTGGTTATTAAATATATGATAGTTACATTGAATCAAAAATGATCATAGAAAAATTGACATACTAGTCTCGGTTTGAACAATAAATATGATATGGGATGACATCAAGCATGGTGACCCACGAGGACTCACACAAGGAAGAAGCAAACAATTAAATACGAAGTACATGAAACATGTTGTGGTTGAGTAACCCTCCATATAATTGGGGTTCCTAACATTTTCAAAAGGTACAAATGGATATGAATCTTTAATTATTGATAACGCAATCCCTAACTGTTAGGTAAATAGGCGGCCAAAGGACATTTGGATAGATTCCGTCCAAAAAATTGTTATTTTCCATTTAAATGCTTGCTATGCCTAATCATAAATTAAGATTTCCTTTTCGAACATCTTCCAAATCATTCATGGTTAAAGATATATTCTTATTTCACGTAAAATCAACTCATCTTGATTCATTCCAATTTGTCATTTCAAGTATTCAACACCTCAATATTCTCATATCTACTTTCTCACTAAGTGCCCGAGTGATCTCCCAGGTGATTGAGACAATCTATATACGTTCACACACTTCACCATATATGTCCTAAAAAAATATCACGTCATATTTAAATATGGACAATATCAACCTCATAAATAATATTCAAAGTACTATTGTCAAAATGGGGTGAGCTATGTTGGTTCACGTGTTGACCCACCATAACTAATAGGTTGTGCCGAGCTTGATTCTTCAACCCAATAATTCATGAGGTATGACCTAGTTGGCTCGATTATTAAAAAAGTAAAAAGTAAATTAAAAGAGGTGTTGAGCTTTCTTTAAGTTACCAACCTAACGACTCTTTCTTTTCTAAATTTTATAATATGATTTTTTTTTTTCAAAAAATAGTTTTTTGATAATAAATAATCATTGTTCTTTTCAGTTTTCAAACAATCTTGCATCACAAAATATGCATTTTTTTTTTCAATTATGACTTAATTTAAATTACATTAAGCACTTGTTTGATAAATATTTTTTTAGAAGTGAATCTTTGATTCCTGATGAATGTGTGGTTAAAAAATATAAGGAAAAATTATGGAGAATTGTAAAAATAATATTTTTGGAGGATGTGTAGTTAAATATGAGTGTATGAGAGACGCGATTCTTAAATAATGAAAATTAAACAAGGGCTGAAATCACAAAGAAAAGAAAAAATAAAATAAATATTGATGGGTTAGACCGGCTCGAACCACAATATCGATTGGTCCATGTGAAGGTATTATCCTCAAATTTGAAATACGATCCATGCCTAGCGCAAACTATATTTTTAGACCGGTGAATTCAAACCTCAAACCCACAACAAGCTTGAATCGGGTATGCTAGACTAAACCTATCCACCCATTTTGATATGCACTACCTCATTTTTTACACTCATAATTCAAAGTGCAAAGTGTTTAGTAAAATACAATGATGCTTCAAAATAAAAGATTAAAACTAATATATACTTGAAAAAAGGAATAATGGTATCTAGTTTTACCGGTGCTAGAACATCCATTTATGCGACAGCATCCAATTAAATATACCATATTACCTTACATTTAAATGAAAAAAAAAAGTATTATTTGACATCAATTGTACTACAACGTCAATATAAAATGAGTCATTTATTATTATTTTTAATTGAGCTTATTGTTTAATGGCATCTATGTTGATGTTATAGTACTAATGATATTTGATAACGTTATTCATAAATATATATATCATTTCAGTATTATCTATATTAACATCAAGAAGGATATTAAAAAGATAAAAGCTAGAGAACATTACTCGTTTTTTGGGCATCAAGTTGCTAGTAAATAAATAACAGTTTATTGGAGCAAAATCACTGACTTTTGTCCCTATTGCGAAATACCGCATAATCTTTTAGATTGATGAAAAACCTCTCTATATGACATTTGAGGTATGGAAGACCCCTTGTCATTCATACCCGTTAATGTTGTTGTTAAATCCACCTAAAGAGGTCTAAAATGAATAATTCTAAAATTGAATAATTTGTGCAAAATCTCTTTGACATTTGCCTCTATTGCGGAATACAATATTTTCTTTCATTTTCTCGATTAAGTCTTGTAAAATAACAACTATTTCCCTCTCTTTGAATAAAATAATATAAAAAGAAGAATAAATAAATAATTAATTGCAATAGTAGTTCCAAATTTTTCAAAAAAAGTTTAAGGTTTATATTTTCACATCTGTGGAAAATATACTTTCAATCTTATTCTAGTTTGGGCTGACGCCAAGTTTCTTCGCCAATTTTCG
>CAIGRS010191027.1:0-12061 GCA_903798395.1 Fraxinus floribunda | reverse complement strand
AACCCCAACCTTGAGGCCCCCACCGACATGTGTAAGATTATAATCAATATTTCTTGCTATGGACAAAGAAAATATGGATTTTTCTTGAAAGAACAATGACTTGCAAATCATCTTCATAGGTGACCAAATCAAGTTTTTAGCTTCTAACATTTGGAAGATGCTTTTACCTTCGAAAGAATATTATGGATTGCTTCCACTTTAAATTATCGGACAAAATATCTGATTTCCACCTTGAAACACTAACCACGAGTCAAGATTCATTGAATTTTTAGCTTCAACAGTTATGACGATGCTATTACCCTTGAAAATATAGCACGTGTTGCTCATCATCAAATTGAGGACAAAACGCGCGAATTCTATTTAAAACGACAACCCACCTACCTACCTAAACTTATAGTGTGTGGAAGACGCTACTAAAAAATATATAGAATCAGGATGATAATCAATCAAAGCCATAGGTTGGGGACCAATTGTGCAATTTTTCGTTAAAAATATATAAGAGGGCAGTAAAGTCATCTTCACCGCCAAATCATTTTGCCTGCCAAGCTTCTGTCTCACATACAGTTGCCCAATTTGTGTTGCTTTTAACAGAGAGTAAAAACAACTAACAAACCAGGCCAGAGAGAGAAAATAATAAGAAAGAAGGATTCCTCTTCAAAAGAAAGAAGAAAGATATCTGTGTAGATTCTTGATGCATCAGCATACATATACATACATGCACTCGACTGTATGTGTGTGTGTATGTATAATGTATGTATACTATTTTTACATGTTATTGAATTGAAATTGAACATTTTGTTTTCCGGTTTTTAGAGGAAATTGAGAGGTGGGTTATTGGGATATCTTGGTAATAAATAGTGAAAATGACTGTTTCACAGTGTGATGGCAATAGAACGGAGGGGTGCTTGAATTTGATACGGTCTAATCGGATTGGGCTGCAATACTCAAGGAAACGGTACTTTGTTCTTCAAGATCACTTGCTCAGGAGCTTCAAATCTATCCCAATTTCTGTCAACGAGGTTGTTAACTTCTCTTAATTTTTGTGTGCTTTTGATCGATTTATAGTGTGTATGTGTATAATTACACGTTCCTATATTTGAGTTTATGCTAGCCTGTGTATGTTTATTCATTTTAATATAGTATAAAGATAATAGTTATGTGCATAGCTATCCATATATGTATATGTGGATTTTAATTTGTCTTTTATATGTTTTAGTATATGTATCAATGTATGTCCAGTGTAGATGTATCTATGCATGTATCTGTGCGCACACGGTTACAGTTTTGGTTCTCAATGTGACCGTGGTTCAAACAGCTTGCTAGTAGTATGACCGTAGGCGATTTTAAATCTATAGATTCATGATAAATTAGAGGTTATGGATTATGGCAGAGAAAATTTCTGTCAGCCTGGATTGAAGCTTATAGATAACTGAAAGTTTAGAGAAGCAATTGCAGACCTTGGACCCATATCTGGAATGTATTTGCTGATTTTGTGGTTTCTGACATGTTAAGGCTCTTTGGGGTCTGCTCAGACTACATTAGGATCAAAATACATTTAAAGAAAACAAAAGAAAAAGAAGAAGCTGTTAATCCAATATTTGAGTTCGCCGAAAAAAAGAGAAAGAGAAACTAAATGAATGATTGCCTAATTCCGATGGCATCTCTGGAGATGTCCACTCCTGTTATGCATCAGTGATATGATATACTGAGCTACATACTGTAGTTGATTTAGCTGAAAATGTGAGAAACTTCAACAGCTAATAACAACATTCTGCAGAGAAAATCAGGTTCCTCTTAGTAGAATGTGAACTT
The DNA here is from genome assembly GCA_903798395.1 of Fraxinus floribunda. Lineage (NCBI taxonomy): Eukaryota > Viridiplantae > Streptophyta > Magnoliopsida > Lamiales > Oleaceae > Fraxinus > Fraxinus floribunda. The sequence goes on along the minus strand of CAIGRS010191027.1, from coordinate 10,249 downwards.
AAGTATAAGATCTACTTGAGTGGATCACTTGATGGTTACTATTGGTTGATTGAAAAACCCTTGTGCCTTGATTTTTCTATCTCTGGTCGGATTGTCATAATCAGCTTCCGAAATCTGATTTATCTAGGTTGATAAGTGTTCATGAGGACAGTTAAGCAATGTAACAAGTGTTCTACTTTTTATATTTGTAGAAATATGGATGTGAAGTTAAGAAAATACCGAAATTGGGTGTTTACTAATCTTAAATTCTTAAAACTTGAGAAATCTGTAGTGGTGATGTGTGGATGCAATTTCTTTATAGTTGAATCCGTACTCTAGTGATTCTTTTTTTGTTTCCATTTGTACTCTTGTGTGGATGCCTGATCTTATAATAGATAGGAACTTTTAGGACTGATTTGCATTTTTGGGACTGTTTCTGCCAGTATCAATGGTTTATGAGTTGGTTATACATTTGTATCAATGTGAACAGACACAGGGATTTTTTCTTCTTTTTGCTTATCCCAATCTAGAAACAAGCTTAATGATATAACCACATGTTCTGAAGTTGTTTTACAGCTGGCTTGGATTAAGTAACCTTGAAAATAGAGTTAATGAATCTTTTGGTTCATATCTGAGATTTTTCCATATATGCTAAGAGATTATATTTATTTAAAGTGGAAAATTAGCATAGTGGTATTTCTTTTGTTGATATCCTGGATTTACATGTTCGTCAATATCACCAAGCATTGTTTTAAAAATCACATGCTGGTTTTCAGGTTCCTATCAGAAGTGCAATTATTGACTCCTGCATAAGGGTGACAGACAATGGGAGAGAGAGCATTCAAAGAAAAGTATGGACTCCTTGCCTTTTTACTTTATGGCAGTGATAATTTTTCGATTTATATGCTAACCAAATCAGTTTGGTTTCCTTTTCAATTGGCTGAGTGGTTCTTTTTTTCATTTTCCAATTTGCAGGTTTTCTTCATTTTCACACTTTATAACACTTTCAATCACAATGATCAACTGAAGGTTTGCAAGCTTTTTATTCCAACTGTTTATAACCGTATTTTTTAACAACATAATCAATTAAAATCTTGTAATTTATAGTTGGGAGCAAACAATCCTGAAGAAGCTGCAAGATGGATTCAGTCCTTTCAGGAAGCAGCTTTGAAGGTCAAAACTGTTCTATTTTATGAAGATCCTGTTTGTTTCCCATTTTTATAGTAAGAATGCATTTTGGAATAGTATTGATGGAGAATGTGTGGTTAAAAATTAAGGAAAAAATTTGAATTTGCGTGTAATATTATTTTATTGAAAAATGTGTGGTTGGAAAGAAAAGGGAGAAAAATGTATTTTAAGAAAAATGGGTATCAAACAAGGGCTAAATTGCAAGATATTTTTTAGGCTGGCTAATGATAATGATTATAGATAACTGCAGCCCGCCCTGAATCAAGGAGATGTTGATTTCTCTATACGTGAACCACGGTCGTTTAGGTATGTAAGCATTATATTTGATGTGTTTATTGACCAACATATCACGTTAAGATTATATTAATCAATTCTCATCAATGTGGTTGGTCCCGATGCAAGCCATCTTATCTTTTTCCTAGCAAGTCAGATTGCCAATGTTTTTTCTACAAACAATTTGGAAGTTTTCAACTTGTTCCGTTCGGCCGAAGTGGAAGTTCCAGTCTTCAATAGATTGATCTATTTTCTTATATTCTTTATAGGTTAAACAGCTGTAATAAAAACTCAAATTCCATTGACTGGACTCTCTGTTCATCATCAGTTACTGATGCTATGACATCTGATGTTGTTGCACCATCATCCTGGAAAATCTTTGGATGTCAGAATGGTATAGATTAAGTTAACAGTGTATCTTGCAAGATGGCTGAAACGGTTTGTCTAACGTGTCTAATACTTGTTTAATGCAGGTCTCCGGTTATTCAAGGAGGCCAAAGATAGGGAATTTCATTTAAAGGTAAGTAGTCAAATGTTAATACAAAATTTGAAGTCTCTGAAACTTTCTCTTGTTATTTTTTTCCCCTTAATTTGTAGTGGGATGATCATCCTGCAATTATGGCTGTTGGTGTAGTTGATGGAACATCAGAGGCCATTTTCGAAACTCTCATGTCTCTTGGTACTTCAAGATCAGAGTAAGTTGCAAATGATATTAATTGCAAGTGATATTAATTGCAAATGATATTAATTGCAAGTGACATTAAATTGTGACTTCAATAAGGGACGTTTCACTCGAACTCGAAATATTAGTGTAATGGTATCTTTTGTGAATCCATTTCCAAATAAAATATTCATATTTGAGCTTTAGTCTGTGCTCTTCGCAAATATCTTCACATATGAAAACATGCAGAGTAATTTTCTTGGGTTTTTCTGCAAGAAAAATAAAACGAAATGAGGCTATGATCTGAAAATGTTTCTGCTCGTGTATTCTAATCAACTTTGCAATTTTCTTTTCTCGTGAGCTCTGTCTATTCCTAACTTGCCCTTCTGTATTTTAAGTTTTGCGTAAACCTTCCTTTGCAATAGTCATTATGTACAAAGAAATTTATTCCCGCTGTAAAAAGCATAAACTGAAATTCTCTGTAGGCAAATTATTCTCATAGAGCAGTTATTTTGTGTCTATTTTGACCATCCTCTATATTGCTTCAGTTTTCAAAATGATAAACGACAGAAATTTTGTGGAGCTTTTTATTCTAGAAATAGGAAACTTTTGGAATACTGAATGTTATCTATGATTTACATGCTGAATGTTCACATTAAATCCTCTTAGTGAACCTCCAAATTACTTGTTTCTTCATGGCGTATAGCCATCGCTTTCCTTAAGAAAATTAAAAACTTCAACCTGGAAGGTTCTCATACCTAGAGTAACCTCTAATCTAATTGAGAGGTGTCAATTTTGATGATTTACTGGAACTTAGCTTATGCCAAATTGTTGGATCCTTTTATATTGTATTCTTCGGTTTTAATGATATTTTCTGTGCAGATGGGACTTTTGTTTTTACAAGGGCTCCGTGATTGAACATCTTGATGGTCATACTGATATAGTTCACAAGCTCCTATATCATGATTGGCTACCTTGGTCTGGTTCATACATCAATAAATTTTGTTTCATGGTTTCTATGACAGTTGATGCATGAGATACTTTTTGCAGGGGTACGAAGCGAAGAGATCTTCTGTTGCAGCGCTATTGGAGAAGGGAGGATGACGGGACATATGGTAATATTGTTATTTCAAATCAAGTAGTTAATATTACCCAATGGTCTACTCAATTGGAAAATAACTTTCGTTTTTTTTTCTTGCAGTGATTCTGTACCATTCCGTGTTTCACCAGAAGTGTCCGCCTCAAAAGGGTTATGTCCGTGCCTGCCTAAAAAGTAATGTATGCTAAACATATGGCACTAGTGGAAATTGTTATATCTTTTTCCCCCTTGGATATACAAAGTTTTGCTGGTTATCTTTGTATCTTCACGTGTAGCTTGTGTTTTGCCTGCATGGATACTCAAGTACTTGTGTCTTACAATTTGACATCTCACATGCTTATAAGCTTTAATCTTACAACGTTTTTTTTACTAGACTCGTGTTACAGGCTCGGCTACTCTATAATTGAATTTGTTTGACTGATGAGATGACATTATGCGCTCATCACAGGTGGTGGATACGTGATTTCTCCATCAAATCAAGGGAAGCGATCAGTAGTGAGGCACATGCTTGCTGTTGACTGGAAATCATATATACAGACATCATCAGCCCGATCTGTAACAATTCGCATGTTAGGGAGGCTTGCCGGTGTGCTTCCTAATCTCTGTGTCCCCCTTTTATGCCAATGCAGTTGTTATTATATCTATTTATCTATTTGTATTTTTGTGACTTTTCTGCTTTACTGTTGTCTCTGTAGCCTTGCGGGAATTGTTCAGAGGTTGAAGTCCAAACTAGGCTGGCGAATGTGCAGTGCAATGAGAATATGGAGGAAGAAGCAGTTAAAACACCTTCTGAACTTTCAAGTCTATTCGGACTAAATGATGCAGCAGATGAATTCTTTGATGTCTCTGAACCTCTGGATTATGATCAAGCAGAAAATGGTTGGCATTCTGATTTTGGTCCAGAAACTTACTCTCAGGTACTAGTTACTAGCTATACTTCCTGATATTGTTCAAAGGAACTAGGAAGAACATAGATTTAGTGGGGATTGCAATGCCTCTGATGACCAATGGCATTGCCTTAAATCTATAGGCTGGCAATACAGTAGTCAGTGCACACCTAGCAGAACGATTATGAAATGATATGACTGGTTTTTAGATATGATAAGACATCATAGTTGCAATGAACCTGCAATTATGCATTATTTTAATCTTGAACTCTTACACATCTGCTCGAGTAATGAAAAGTTCAATTTTTATTGCTGGATATCAGGCATTTGATCCTATGCTCAAATTTGCTACCAATTTTCCTCAGAATTAGGGCAGGCAATGACTAAAGCTGAATTGTTTAATGTTAATATTCTTTAAACGCTCCGTTAGTCTGGACTCCTCTGCTACTAAAAGATTTTTACTCTTATAGATTGGTACTATGCTGTTTGTAGAAGGGGAAAAATCTAGTGTATCTCTCGATTCATTTGTTATGTATTGATTGTTTCAGGACACACGTCAACCCAAACTGTCAACTGCTTCTGTCTTTGTGAAAAAGTTGCATGATATAGCAGGTAAGTTGATTAAAACTCATAAACTGACATGTTAGTGTCTGTTCTCTTTTTTTTCTTTTTTCCCTCTCGGCCTTTTCCCCTTGCCTATTAGGCAATAGTACATTGTTAGTCTCTTGAACTTCTGATAGCCTGATATGTCTTGGTGCTACAGTTCAGAAGAAAGGTTATGTTGACTTGAATGAGGTGGAAAGGAAAGATGGCCTTTCGTGCAACTATGGATCCACCCTTCCAAAGGATTCAAATTGTAATTTACCCTGCAGCTGGACATCAGCAGATCCATTGACATTTTTAATTCGTGGAAAGACTTATTTAGATGACCGAAAGAAGGTAGTATCCACTGTGCACATTTGAATAAATATTCAAATCCTAATATCTTACCTTTCAAGAAATGGTTTATCTTCCTTTATTTTAGTGTAATAAACTAACCCAAATTGTTTCACAGTGTAAAAAGTATGTTAAAATTGCATCAGTTGCTGCTTAAGCCCACTGATGGGAGCAATAAGCTAAGCAAAATGTGTTGGGAAAGTACGAAGAAAATCCCACATTGACTAGACATGGGTAAATAATGGGTTTACAAGGGAATAGGGCTACTCCTTTTGGGGTGGAACTTCAATTCTCAATAACCGGTATCAGTGTTACACCCCCAAACTTAGCCATGTGGACCATAGTTAATCACAATAGCTGGAAAATCTCCGTAGTTGGCTTTCAAAGATGGTTGTGCCCACATAATGCGTTTGCCCTAACACAGTGGAAGAGTTGGACGTTGATGTACTGTGTGATCCTTCTTGGTTCAAGGGGATGGATAGATTATCTCTTGAGAGGGGGTGGGGGGTCCATACATTACATCAGACTAAACATTGGGTAAATAATAATTTTATAAGCGAATGGGATACTCTTCCTTATAGATTAACCTTTTGGGATGGAAGTGGAACCTAAATTTCCAACAATTTGGGAAGTTTTTGCTCCATTTTATTTAATGCATGCTAGAATGAGGAGTTAATAGTATTTTTTCCTTAATTTTAGATATCTTTGGAAGCGTTATTGGTGCATGTAAGAATTTCATTGCATATCAAACCTTGTAATGGACTTCTCAAATCTGCACGTGTGCATGACAAATGGAGTCAGTTTTTTATTGTATCTGGTTTCCAGTAAAGTTTCAATTTTCAAGTACCATTTGATTGAAGGAATTTCAATTTTTCTTTGAGCAAGAAGACTGTAGACTCACGTGAAAAAGATTTGCTAAACTTTCAATATATTCTGATGAATGACAAGTTTTGCTTTCTAACTGTATATTGTTGCTATATGTTATTCTTCCCAGATTAAAGCAAAAGGCACATTAATGGAAATGGTTGCCGCTGACTGGTTGAGATCTGACAAGCGAGAAGATGATCTTGGTGGCCGCCCTGGGGGCATAGTTCAGGTATTTTTATTTTGTGAAAACGTGTTTGTCTAGAGCTTGTCGCTTTTATTACCTTCTACAACATTTACCTGTACTGCTCGTGTAGTGATCAATGACACTGAAAAGAAGTTGCTATGTCTAATATGTAGAAATATGCAGCAAAGGGAGGCCCAGAGTTCTTCTTTATTGTGAACATACAGGTAGTGGACCTCTTTCACTTTTTAAGCATTTTTACTATTTGGAGGTATAAGCATAATCTTTTATTACTCTTCAATTTAATAATCTAGGTTCCAGGTTCAACAACATATAGCCTTGCTTTATACTATATGATGAGTACTCCTATTGAAGATTCTCCCTTGCTAGAGAGTTTTGTCAAAGGGGATGATGCTTATAGAAATTCGAGGTTCAAGCTCATACCATACATTTCTAAGGTCAGTGCAGTTAATGTTGCATTGCACTCATTGGTTAGTGTTTTCTTTTCATTTGTTTGCTTATTATAATTTTCAGGTGGGTGTTCACTCAATTTTTTCTTGCTTTTGGACCAGTCTTGCATGCCATATTTTCTCTTGTTTTGTTTTTTAGTATACCAACTGATTTTTGAGCCATTGAATTTTTATTTTTTTAATTCCCCTTTCTGACAAAATTGAGGTGTATCATCAAGATAAACAGTACTTTAGTTCCTAATCTCTGTTCTCTTGTTTGAATACTCATTTACTATTCACTTGGTCTTCATTTGGTTTTTAGCAAAATGTAGAAACACTCGTTGAGTTTGGAGTTTATCATTTATTGATGCTGTCGAAGATTTATTACCAATATGAAGGATCTTTGAAGATGAGTGGAACTTTGATAAAGATGTGGAACAGTTATATTATTAATCAGATCTAACTTACTCTTATCCTAGTCTTCTGTTTTTGGGTGGAAGAGGCATGGGAAATTAACTTTTAGTTTTCCTTTGACCTCTCAGTGCTAGATGTCATCGCCTATTTATTATCAGTATTGTGGTGTAATTGGATGTCATCAAGCCTTATTCTGCACTGAAGTGTGTGTCTCACTTCTCCTGGTTGGTATTGAACATCAGTCTTGATGATTCTTCCCTTTAGTGAAACTTAAGAAAAAACCAGTCTGTCATTTATCATGCTAAGAATATTTTTATTGTGTGATTGAATTTGAGGCTGAAGTTTAGGATATCTCAAATCGTGTTGCTAAAACCTACATGAGCTGCTACAATATATGCTTTTACAGGATTTGTTTAAAAGATGGATTTGCTTGATCTGAATTCCTTGAGTTTAAGATCTTTTCTACGAGGTGTTGTGGCCATCTGACATGTCCAATCAATTATGAAGGCTATCTTTTCCAACCAATTTTTTTTTTTTTTTTTGGTGGGGGGGTTGGGGGTGGACTAACCCTCTTTGTTTTTTGTTAAAGGCTGACAAAACCAAGTAGAATTTGTTCAATCTGAGTCTGTCGCGCGTCAAACTGGATTTTTTGCCCAAAACATTGTGAAATTATTTTGTGTGTTTGGTGTGATCCACTGAGAAATATGGTTCTTTTGAATGTGATATGTAAATTCAAGGACAATGTGGACAAATATTTTGTGAAGTAACCACTTGAAAATTTACACATTGAAATGCAGTTAACACGTCATTTATCAGATCCTATCTGTTGCCATGTGCACTCAGTTATTTCATCTCCCAGAATATTTACCTTTCCCAAACAAGCATACTTAATCATCTAGTTTCATAAAAATAGCCATCTACGATGATGATTTATCAAAGTTTTTATTATTAAACAACTCACCTCGTGTCTTCACCACCAGCAATCAAAACGTGAACTCACAGATCATGATATCTTCAATCTATTTCGCAGGGCTCATGGATAGTCAAACAGAGTGATGGGAAGAAAGCATGCCTCATTGGTCAAGCACTAGAAATTAATTATTTCCGCGGAAAGAACTACTTGGAGGTATAGTGCAAGTGTAATATTATCTCGGACCACCTGCTGATTCTCTATCCTCTTTCACTTGCATGCGTTCATGTAGCAATGTGTTCACTTTATAATAATTCATTTCTATCATTTATTGACCTATAAGGCAAGAAGAAAAACTTTACATAGTTAGATTTACACCTTGTTAAATGAATCTAACGCCACCGCCAGAGAGATGATATATGATTCCCCATTTAACTTGATTGGGCATAATCTCTTCAGAATTTGGTAGGAAGTAACTCTAGGAACTAGAGTTGTAATATCTTATCTTCAAGTTATTGATCCTTGAATATAATCCATTAAATTTAACTTTTTATTAGACATCTAACAAATATTTTATGCGAAATATAGAAATTGAGTCTCCTTAAAATGTGGATTCCTCAGCTTTCCTTTCTTGAGAATTTTATCATTTTTTCCTTTTTTTGTTCGACTGGTTGGGGGGGATTAAGCTAATTTGTTCATTGATTTCAGCTTGGCGTTGATATTGGTTCATCCACTGTTGCAAGGGGTGTGGTCAGCCTTGTTCTAGGTTACCTTAACAATCTGGTTATTGAGATGGCATTTTTGGTACTGGTAAAGTAGCATTTCAGGTTTGCTACAGAAGTTTCTGTACTCTAATAAAATGCCCGCTCCCATTAAATTTTCTCGAGTAAGATTTCACTTAATTCAACTGGCTGACGGTACAATATGAAGAAAACGTGCATGTGGTTATTCGAGTCTTTTTGGGTTTCGACTAAATTTGATTACAGTTAGAGCAGATATCAGCAGTGATGCTCGTGGTGGTTCTTTTTTACTGACACAGGCTAATACACCTGAAGAGCTACCGGAATATCTTGTTGGAACCTGTCTTCTTAACCATTTGGATGCTGCTAAAGCTGTACTGGTGAAACCATAGCTCGATTATGTGATTTCCATTTTCTACATACGGAAAACGATGTGGCACCCACCAAGTACAAGGTTATTGAGTTGCAAAGAAAAGCATGAATTGTGACAAATGAATCTGCAATGTTTTAGCTAGTTATGATTCTTTTATTCAATCAAAGTGAATAGGTAGGCCTCGTATTCCATTCGTGTGATGTTATTGATAACCCTACTAGGAAAATGGTCTCGCGTGTTTAGATCAATCTTTGAAATATAGAAATGCGTGGCTTGTGAAAACATTTGATTTCATGTCAGAGCACCAGTTGTGCACGATTAAACAATATGTCAAAGGAAATTGTATGAATGAAGAAGCAATTAATTGAGATGCAAATGAATTTGAATGATGGACTCAACCCTTTTCAAGGGGTATAACGTATCTCTGCATGTCCAACTTATGTAGTTAGCTTTGGTTCTTACCTAATTTTCTGAGAAGCCATTTGACTTTGAGATGTTATTAGCCCCTGTTTCTCCTACATAATTTTTTTCATTCTCATTCTTCTACTCAATTCCAATCACATATTTTTCAATAAAATAATATTTTCCATCACATCAATAATTTTTCCTCCTTTTTCACTGCATATTTCTCATCACATCACTTCAAAAAAATACATTCTCTCATTTTAATGTGCACCAAACACACTCTATAAACTTTTTTGGAAAATTAAATTAGTGTTTATATAAAACTTCCAAGTTGGTAAATTTGAGTGCAAAGTATACATTTTCTTATGCGTAGACAAAAAGATGGAGAAGAAAAATGAATATGGGCAAATTGTAATCACTACACGATATCCTTTACATACACGTGATGTTGTAAAAGATTTGAGACCGTTGTTACGACAAATGAAAGGATAGAATAAGAAGTTGAAAAGATTTGAAAGATTTTGAACCGATTGCAATTGAATTTTGCTACTTGTACATGAAAAATATACATAATAAATTACATAATATGATGTGAAGGAAATAGATTGAATGAAAAAATTGATTGTGTTTTGAATTGACAAATGGTAAAGAAAAATGTGATTATATAATTTATTATGTAAATTTTGATAAACGTGTAGTATGATTCGACAGCAACTATCCCAAAAGATAACGGGTAGTGACTGCAAATTGTCAAAAAGGCCAATCAGCATCCCACTCCCATCGATCAACTCCACTGAAGAAAAGGACATTTCAGTCATTTCGCCTCCTTCTTTTCTTTGACCTCTATAAACATTCGTCCCTGCAAATATTTTGACCTGCACTAACAC
>CAIGRS010190997.1:0-17229 GCA_903798395.1 Fraxinus floribunda | reverse complement strand
CCATTTTTCGAGGTCAACAGAAATGATTTTATTTCAATATATTTTCTACCATGTAAGGTTTTTTATATGTTGCAAGAAAATTTGCATCATTTTGTTCCGTACCTATGCCTCACAAATTGCAATAACTCGTTCCATGTCTTTGTAAATATGTACTATTCAAATCATCATTTTCTTGCATGTGGTCAGTGAACGAATTATGCTCTCTGGTGCTATTTCTACGATCTTTCTGGTTTTGTACTCTGATGCTCGTGCTTATATTTATGTCAACTGTCCATGTGGTTAATCTTGCAATTAGAATAATATGCTTATCTTGTCCTTCTCCTGCCTTTTTAAGTTCCAGTACCTTGGAACATAATCTAACAGCAGCATAGTAGATTATGAAAGAAGTTTATCGTATTACATGTTTATGCCCTATTCTTTATTATCAAGAAAGATGCATGGTCATTGCTGGAGCATTGCAGGTGATCTTCTATGAAAATTGGACAAGAAATATATTTCAATGACATGTTTGGTAAGCCGTATTAAAAAGTACTAGACAGTGACATAGACGGGATTTTAGCTTCTTTTTCACTATTTAATATTGTCCAATGCATAAGATCTTCTTATTGCTCAAGGATCATCACTGATCTCATTGAAGCTTTTATATCCTCCAGTAAGTCTTTTTCCTTGTATATAAATATTCGCGTCTGTTGCCAGATTTCTTCATAATTTGTGTCTACCCAATCAAAAGAAACCCTCATTGATTAGGATGGTACTACAATATGCTTTTGATATCGTGTTGAAGAGGCATTTTTTTCTCTTGTAAATTCTTGAGATAATCTGCTGTTCTTTCTGTATATTTAGTATGTCTTGCTTTTGATTAGTGTCTGTAGCCCCGTAATTGGCTTCGGTTCGTTACTAGATGAGGCAATACTTGTATTAGAGTATGCAAAAGTTATAAACTCAAGTTCCATTGTTATACATTAGCGAAATTCTCAAGTGTCAGGTAATGGGTAATTGAACAATCATCTGCCGGCTCCCCGAGCGCCAAGTTATCAGTATCATAGGAGGCAAGCCCTGGGGGGAGCATGGTGCACCTCGCCGCCTCAAAGACCAACCCCTATGGGAGGTCAGGCACGAGCAAACCAGCCCTTGCTGACAAATCAACCTCCTTTAAGGGAAATTAACACCATCTTGGGTCGACCAATCATTGGTGGACGTCATGTCCGAGGTCCACTAACAACTCTCATTAGTTTATCAGAGCTGCCAAGAAGCCTGGTGATGTAAAGCTACTGGGTCCAAAAGGTCCCCAATGCGACAGAAGATAGCTCAGTGTACTGTCAGGAAGAGCTAAGAGTGGCTGGAAATTACATGGAATTCTTAATCATTGATCGGAGGTCTGCTTACAATAAATATGGGCTTCCCCGCGCTAAAACAACTTCAAGCGATAACTTCTATTCATCATTTATGTATTCCGACCTGACAGAGATGCTATTGTAAAAGGAAATCTAACGCACTGCTTGAGAATGCTATTCAAGTGCTTTGAGAAAAGAAGCACCAAGAGCCCCAGCAATAAACACGGTTATGATGACAGAACTCACTGAAACAAATTCAAAGGAGATCGAAATCCTGGAAGTACTAGATGAAAGTTTGGATACTAGAATCATAGAATCCTACTCTGAAGTACTTTGGATCGGCATTGTCCTCGCCGACAATCTGAAAGCTAAAATCAAAGTATAGTTACATGATTGAGTCTTATGTTTTTCACATGAATTCATCTAATAATTATCTCAATTAGAGCCCCAAGAAAGTAACCATGAACTTGACGTGCCATGACCCCCCTATGCAAAATTAACATCTGTTTTGAGGGTAGCGTACGTGACAACAAAGATTTTCATGAAACACTTGAGCCCGAGAGCAATAGCTTGAGCTAATGATCAATGTAAAGCTACTTAAGGTAAGCTCATCCTTAGGGCCGGGCTTGATTATAGGCGACATAGATTGTTGCCGCCTAAGGCCCCACATAGGCGAGTGCTTTCATAATATTATTGCTTTTAATATTTATTTTTAAACTTTCATCTAATTTTCTTTTAAGCTACTTATAGAAGACCTCGTATAAAATTGACCTAACTTTCACGCAATATTAAGGTCTGTCTTGCTCTACCTTTTGAACGACAGAATTTCACTAAAATATTACTAATTCAACGATAGTCTCGTTATATGTTAACTATCAAGGACACTCCTGCATGATCAACCTACCTACGCAGTGAGCTAAATTAGGAATCCTAACCCACTTGGATTATAGATCGTGTTCAATCTGTCAATACGTATTTCTAATGGGACTAGCATACGAAGCCCTTATATAGTCGTTTCCTACTCATTGTTAAGGCACAGTTTAGACATACAATCTATAGGCTCGCGAATATTTCTCTCTTTCACTCGACTCCTTTGTGTGTACACACAAGCAAATGACAAGGACACTTGAAACATTCTAGTGCTTAAAAATTGTGAAGAGACCATCCATACTTATAAAATTGAGACTATTTGATAAGATTGCCATGTCACATGGCAATCGCGTGTCATAGTAGATGTCGACGTAATTCCTATCCGTTATATGTGTGTACATATACGTACAGACAAATGTGTACACGTATATTCTATGCAATAAACCATTATGTGATATACATGGCTGACACATGACATGTGACATTTGGTGGTAGCTTTACATGAACTCAATTATAATGTCCCTAGATATCTTTTGCATATTATTCAAGTTATTCTTATTGAAATATTATTAGAATGTCAAAAGAGCGATGATATTTAGTATTACAGATTTTAAACACTAATCCAATCACCAATGGCAGATCCAGGAATTTGAGTAAGAACGTGCGTTGTTGCATGACGGGCACCCAATATATGAAAAAAAATAAAATGGGCAGAGCCAGCATGGGCCCACCACTACACAAGTTTGTGTCATCTTAAAAGTTAGAACATGAGTCCGTTTTAAAATGATCTATCATTAAAATGCTGTAGAAACTGATATTATATAGCACTAATTGTGCTACGTAACTTTATTCATCTCAATATAATGTAGCGTATGCATCAATTTTGGTAGAGATAACATGTCATTTACTTAAAATACGATTATTTACTGAAGATTTGAAAGAACGGACCACATCTTGTTCAAATAAAATTTTGAAGGCTTTCGGCAACTAAATATTGCAATAAGTTAAAGACCAAAATGTTCCATTTTGAAATTGAAGATTAACTTGCTAGTCGAATATTCGTAACCAATGTCGTGATGTTTTCTCTAGGGGTTGACTCATTTTCAAGTTTATAGTCGTAATTGGATGTCTAACCAATTCAGGTGCATGCACATAATTTTGAGAAAAAAAAGTTTCCTCCATGAAATTCTAGATTGAGACATAGTTTTAGTTCTTTTACCATTTAAATGAATCGTATAGTTTTATTACCCCTCGCCATTGTTCATACATCAAAACAAGGATCTCACCATATTAAAAGTGGCAACAAATAATATTCGAGTTCAAGAGCTCGAGCTATGTGAAAACTAAACCCTTGTCTGGAGGAGATTTTCAAAATCAATTTTTTGACCCTTTTTTTGTCAATTGGGACCTACATGTGAGAGATTTGGTCAAGAAAAGTGGCTGAAAATTGTTGAAAATAGTGGCCAACGGTAGGAAAATGGCTGTCCAACGGTTGAAATTTTACTATTAGACATTTTCAGACAGGCACTAAATGTAGTGGTTGAACTAAGTAACTTGTCAAAATCAGAATTGAGGTTGATCTTGAGGAGCAAAACATGTTGACCTTAAAAGGCTGGTTGAGCATATTAAACAAGTTTGTGTTTAGCAGATTTTAGATCATAATATAAATAAATATATCATCTAAATAAAAAAAAATTGAAATTTCAAATTGATAGCTACTTTTACCAACCAGACATCCAAAATCATACACGTGTGTTGGACTAGTTCTGCAAAAAAAAAAAAAGGACAAATGAAGAATGAATGTGGACATTATGAGATAGCTAAGAAACGTGGAGAATCGACTGCGAGATCTGTTCTTGTTAATAAAAGATTGCAACTATGCTCCTCAAACTTTGAGGTTGTCCATGATTGGAGTGAATTGTCCAAACAGTCATTGAACTTTATGTTATGCTTCTAAGAGGTCACTGAATTTTCAAAATCACTCAAATCATCACTGAACTTTGCAAAAAAGTTTCTACGATGTCACTGAACTTTAAAAATCACCCTATTCATCACTGAATTTTGCAAAAGGTTTCCTAGGGTTCACTAATTCAGTGATCTTCTAGGAAATCTTTTGCAAAATTTAGTGATCCTGTATAAATTTTTTGCAAAGTTTAGTAATGAATGTGGTAATTTTTAAAGTTCACTGACCTTATGAAAACTTTTTGCAAAGTTCAGTGACCCTTTGGAAGTATGACTTAAAGTTCAGTGCTTATTTGGACAATTCACTCTCCATGATTGGGTTCTTGAACTTCGTTTTTGATATTTGAGATTTAACCTTAAATTTTAAGATTACTTAATAGTTTTTTTGCTTTTTTTAAAAAAAAAAGAAAATTGTCTAATATTTTTTAGAGTACAAATAAATACAATGACCAAAACGGAATAAGTTTGTTTTTCGGGCATTTTGAGTACACTAATTTATGTTAAAATCACTTTTATTTTTTCACAATTATGTATTTATTAAATTAAAGTATATTTTTTTGTGGTAATTAAATAAAATGGTCCATAATAACATTAAAAAGATTTAAGACCTACTAAAAAATATGATAGTTGATACTAAATTCGGAAAAATAAAGCGATAATATTGTCAAAAAAATTTAAATCATATTCCAAAATCTAAAAATAATCACTAAAAAAATGCAACTGATATAAAAACAAAAATAATAACTAACATAAATATCCTTTACTTCCTGAGGTGTCCACCGTTTTCCCTTTAATGCATTTCTCGAACTCTATTCAAGATTGTTGTCGACATCATGATCATGGCATGTGATGTTGAGATAAACACATGTACATTTATTTTTCATGTAAATGATTAATTGTTGAAATTATTAAGAGATTTCTAAATTAATTTGTTTCATGAACTCTATTATGAGCCCGTTTGGGAGAGATTAAAATCGAATTAAAATTGAAAAATTAATCGTTATTATTGATTTTTATTAGACGAGTGAGACCCAATAACGATTATATTTTCAATTTTAATTGAATTTTAATCGGTACCAGACGAGCTCTATAACATCCCTAGACAAAATTTTGCAAATCGGTCAAGTCGTTTTTATTCGAAATATTAGAGAGTTACATCTCAAAATAGTATATGCATAAAAAATTGGACATAGATTTCACGTCATTTAACTCTGACTGCTATTGACAACTTAATGAGATAGTGGTTATTTAATAAATATTTGGACTAATGAATCACACGTCGTCGACGTAAGTGAAATTTTAACATATTTTACATCAACAAGAGATTTAAATATCTAAATTAAAATTTTAGATATTGCAATATTTATAGCTATTTTTCCAACCTATCTAGGCATCCAAATCTATCTAAATCAAACATGTCTAAGACTATATAAAAATCAATTGATTGCACAAATGACTATAATTGCTCCAAAAAATGACAAATGAAGAATGAATGTGGACATTATAAGATAGCTACGAGATGTGGAGAATCGACTGCGAGATCTGGTCTGTCTTTTAATTATTTTGTTCTACTTTATTATAATCTCACGGATAGTAACCTTGATTTTGGCATGTTCCTCTTAAAGTTTATGAATAAATGTCGGCCTAGTTCAAGTTGTATGGAAAAATTGGACTTGCAGTCCCCAATATTTGAAGTGATCACATTTGAGTCCTCAAACTTCTTTTTCCTCCTTTCATTTAGGTTCTCAAACATTTTGTTGACGTTCGAGTTCCAACCTTCAAGTTTTAGAAAACTTGGATTCTTTTAGATGGAAACTGAACATAGAAGTTTTGTGGAGTATATTCAATTTGAACTTTCAATTTTTTTTAGATTTTTTTTTGAGTAAATAAGTTTTGTAGAGTTTAATAAATTGTTTAGAGTTTCCTCCCATTCACAGTCCTTGTTCGTTTGCCCCCACGTTTCACCATTCCTATATGGTTCTCAATATTATCTCCACCATGTCATTGTTCCTCTTCGTTAGGACTAGTGCGCGTTTATGAGTAGTCAAAAATAATACCTACAATATTTATATACATACTATGTGAGCATGTGTGGAATAATATGAGAAGGAGATAGAAACGCCAAACCAAATTGAAGAGGAATTGGAGATGGAAGGTTTGAAAAACGTTACAAAATAATATCCTAAAAGTGATATTTGTCTCTTCTAATTTTTTAGATTACTTATGGGTTCATCGACAAATAGCTTCATGATATGACAAGTCTTCATGATTTTGCATCAAGCTAAGATGACAAACTCACAAAGGGAAGATGAAAATTAACAAAGGAACAACGAACACTTCGATTTTCTAAATTTAAGATTTTCACGAAGAGAGATAATTGTACATGATTATTATATTTTGTATTTCTCCAATCCACCAAAAACTCGCATACAAAGATGGTTTGATAACTTGAGGCAGGTAGAAGTGTAATCGAGATCATAAATGTAAATTGGTGCATGAATTAATGAATGGATTCATAATGGAAGAATGTGTTGGAAAAAAATGACTTGTTGGGGGCTGTTTTGGCATAATTTTGAGTGAGATTTGTTCTTTCATTTTGGAAGATCAAATTACATTCGTGTTCTCCTTCGTCAAAACATTGAAATCATATATTTATTTGTCAAAATGGATGTTACATTAATCTCAGGGCCAAAGAACAAAAAAATAAGCACAAGATGAAAAACTATGGAAAAGCAATTTATGTGTCGGAGGGAAAATATTGGGACAAAAGAATGTGATCACTCTAATATTGGGGACTGCAAGTCCAAAACAGAAACGGCTTTTG
This sequence comes from Fraxinus floribunda, assembly GCA_903798395.1. NCBI lineage: Eukaryota > Viridiplantae > Streptophyta > Magnoliopsida > Lamiales > Oleaceae > Fraxinus > Fraxinus floribunda. The sequence continues at coordinate 10,239 of CAIGRS010190997.1, read as the reverse complement.
TCAAGGCCAAAGGAGGAAAAAAATAATTAAGGTTTGTCCCACATAAAAAAAAAAAAAATGATTTAAGCCAAATAATAGTTTATATATTGGAACACTTTTGAATGATGTAATCATGCGTAACATATATATTCTCTCTACGTGCACGCAAATGAATGAATGTCGAATCGAACGGACAAAAAATGATCCCTTAGAGGGATCTAAGTTTTTAAAAGAAATTGAATTTTAAAAAATGAGGGCAGGCAAATGATTCCAGCTATATGATTTGAAATCTCGTTCTTTTTTTTTTTTTTAATACATGGGAGTCCTAAGTCGATATTTCAAAAGCTAAGGTATCTGAATGTAATTAGCTGAAAAAGGGATTGGGGAGGTGTGGGGGCTAGACCCTGACTCGGAACCTATTCACGTACAAATAGTTAATGGCCAATCATATTCCTAGAAATTATTGAAGCTTATCCGCAATTTGCAATGTCATTTTCATCCCATCCCAGAAGAAAACAAAATGCCTCAAATAATTGATAATCACCACAATTTGATTTATAAAAGTCAAAATTTAATTAAAAATAATAATATATATGATTGAAAAGTTATAGATCTTATAAATTGTGTATTTATAATTAATTATTAACTTTGACCTAGATTTTAATTCAATGTTTAAGCTAAATTAAATAAGAGTAAAATGTTTGAATAAAATTATAAGTTATTTATAATGTGATAAAAAAAAGTGGACAGTAGAGTTTTGATTGTGCTATATGTACATAATAACTTATATGTTTTCCAAACATAGACTCGTAACGAGAATAAAGAATTCTTCTACTATCAGAGCATATCCTTTTTTTTCTACAGGGAGTATGGAACTTCAATAAAAATGTTGTGTTTAAACATTCTCCATCCGTCTCATAAAGCTACACTTATATCTATTCTCACTTAGATTAAGAAGGAAATGTAATTAATATAGTTGAAAATATAATTTTTTCTTATATTTTTTTCTAATATGTCCTACATTAAATTAAATAATAGTTTAAAAATGATCAATTTATATTTGTTGATAATAGGATATATTATATAGACATATTAAAAAATTAAAAAATATTTATACTTTCAATAAATTAATAAAGTGACATACATACACGGGTTTACACTCCCTCACATGGAGGGACTCACGTACGATAAACATGGGCTTCCCCCGTCCATGTGAGGGGAGTGTAAATCCAATGTACACCGTTATATTATGTAGGTGTAGCATTACCCGTATTGAACGCGGGCCCTCCTCCATGTAAGTGGAGTGAAAACTGTGTATACCGTTATATTATTAGGGTGTTTGGTAGAAATTAAAATCCAATAATGTATATATTTTTAATTGTAATTTGATTTTGAGTCTAGCATCACCCAAAAGAAAATCAAACTTATGTTTAGGAGGAGGTAGTATGATATATAAGGCCCCTCCCTATCTTAATTACTACAGACTCGCAGCATAAGGTGTGTGCAATTTGAAACAAATCCCATTGGAAAAGCCTGATACTTTTTTTGACCTTTAGAACTCTTCTCAAAAAGTAAGCAATCGTTTTCTCCCTCTTATCGATACACGAACACGCTTTGTCTGTAGACATGCATGAACTATGGAATTTTTTTTTTTGAAAAATTCAGACTTTGGGCTTGAATTCCTTGGAAATTTTTCTGTTGAAGTAAACTGATTCTTGACCTTTGTCTCTCTGTCTACTTCTATATTTAGCCTCCACTTAAAACTCGTAATTTCTGCCAATATATTCTATAATTTATTTTTCTTTCATTTAGCTCAGTTTCAATTTCCAAACAATCAATTGAAATTTTATATAAACTCAAGAAGACGTTCTGCTTATGATTTTGAAGACCTTTAATTATTGATTGATTTCAAGCTATAATTGGCATTTTATATTCCATTCATTTTACTTCTGCACATGTACTAATCACGTGCTTGGAGCAAAATCTGAATGAATTCTTGTTTTGATCCCCATCAATTTATCTGTTTATGCATAGATATATTTGAAGGTGATAATTTCTTTAGATTTTGAAGCTTTGAGGAGTGAAAGGAAATGAAGAATTCGGTTTCGGACCAGAGTTTTTACATAGTGAGTGAGGGAGAGGATGAAGAGAAGGGATACAACAAAGGTGAGGATGATGCAGATGGAAATGATTCTGATTCTTCCAATTACTTGAATGATGACGATAACTACAATCAACGACAGCAGAGCAACTTCAGCACACAGTGGCCTCAAAGTTACAGGTATATATTCTATACACCTCTGAGTATATTTGTGTTATTATTTTCTTATCTGTTGTGTTGTGTTTTATGAAGATTCTGATTTCGGGTTCTATTCATTAAATTATTGGTTCTGTTTCGGTTCTTGGTACACAATTTTTGTGAAATGAGTTGAGCTGTTAATCTTGGGAATTAGATTCTTTATACACTTCCTATTTGCAATGACAAGAAGATTGAGAATGGAAGATGTGTGTGTTTTGTGCATTTCTGTTTTTGTTTTGTGATTTATGTTCTTGTAATTGGAACTAGAGCTTATTGCCTAGCTAATTTTATGTTATGAAGAGAAATACTTTGCAACATGATTGATTAGCCCTTTGTGACTTTTTGGCTAAGATATTAAGTTTTCCATTTTAGAAAGAGAGAGAATGTTATGCTTGCTGCGAAAATGAGAGCATTGATGGTATCGAAGTCATTCGTGCAATGAATTATAGGCTAGTTAATTATACTTGGAATGGTAATGTGGAATAGATCATAGAGGAATATGCAATCTTGGAACATTCGACAGTTCTAAAGAAGAAAATTAGCTGTATTCATTTGATCTACCTTGATATCTATTTAGTAATTTCGCAAAGAACTTCAATTTCTTTAAGCTCTCTCAGTCAAGCTGCTGGCTATCTGAGGTCAAGAACTTAAGCTTGGATTTTAATTTACTATGCTGATGTTCAAAAGTTGATTCAACTTGTAAAATAAAGTCTCCTAGTTTTCTGGATGGCACCGCTTCACAGCAGTGACAACTCCCGGGAAGAAAATAATTGAAGAAAAAGAAAAGAAGAACGTACATAAATCTATTAGTGAAATGGTCATTATCAGCATTTGTTTTTTCCAAATTATTCTGGAGTATGTATGATGGGCCGTCTGTACGTATTTCTGGATTACTTTGGAGGAAATATTTTACGAATGAGTGAATACTATCCATGTATAAATGTAAAATGATGTTTTATTCTTGTGTACATACATAATGTGGATAGTAAATTAAGAATCATGATTCATCCAAGTAATTTTTATCTCAAATTACTTTCTTTTGTACTTCTAAATACTAAATCTGTTGAAAATACTTGTCGCAGGCAATCAATTGATCTATACGGTAGTGTCCCTTCTCCAAGTCTTAACTTTCTGGGGACACCATCATTGTCCCGTTTAAGCAGCTCATTTCTTTCCTCGTCACTTACGAGGAGACACACTCCCGAGATATTACCTTCTCTGAGCAAACTGCTCATACCTGCCGTAGAGGATGATGAAGCGCGAGACATATATACTTCCCATCTTCCAATTCCGCCTACCCCAACAAGGAAGCCTAGCATAAAGAAAACAAGTATTTATGAGAAAACTTCAAAGGTCTCACATGAACTTCCAATTCCTCGCCAGAGCTCATACGGACAAGCAGTGATAAATGGTATTTTATTTGAATATGGTTTCGTTACTCAATTAACTATGCAGGTTGTTAGAATCTATTTGTTACAAATATAGATGGGGGAAAACTCAGTTTGATTGACTGATGATTTTATGCTAAGTATCTTTTACACTCCTTCTAAGTAGAACCAAAACACTTTCAATTGCTGTACTTTATGCAACTGAACATAGGTGGCTCAACAACTAAAACTGAAATTCTGTTTATGATTCACTTATGAAACTGTTGCTCAACAAATTAAACTGTTTTTGCTGTGAGTTCATGCAGGGATGAATGTTCTATGTGGAGTTGGAATCCTTTCTACTCCTTATGCCGTCAAACAAGGAGGCTGGGCTGGGCTTTCTATATTGTTGATTTTTGCAGTGCTCTCTTTCTACACTGGGGTTCTCTTACGTTACTGCTTGGACAGCCAACCTGGCCTTGAAACATACCCGGACATTGGCCAGGCTGCCTTTGGTACTGTGGGACGTGTTGCAATATCCGTAAGTCTTTCTATACCCTACTTACTTTTCTTCTTAATATGGTGGCACTAGAAAATTCTGTCTGTCTTAAGTCACAAGACTTGGCAAAGTTCTATGTTGGCTATCAACTAGTGCTACCCTTGTCCTTTACACAGGCATGGGACCGACTATGAATAATAGAAGCTGAACTTTTGTTTTAATTTTAAAAAACTATCGTGTCTGAAAATAGAAATAGGTTGCTTTCTTTGGTACATGACAATATAAAATATAGCATGCAATATTTCTGCAACATCACATGACACTAGTTCAAAACGATAGCATTACTGTGTATTCTTTGTTTCATTCCATGCTTCGTTTTTCTTTTTTCCGAAAGGGCAGGGATATAAGAAATCATTATGCTAAGGGTAATCTTCTTCATCAACCCTTCCCGATGCCCTTGTTGTAAATTAACTCCACTAAAGAAAAAAAAAAACAAGGTAGTAGCTTAACTGCTGCTTTGCTTTCCTTCTTCATGTCATCCCTAGTGCTTGATTTAAACAATTTCTTTCAATATGCAATCCTACACGCAATTAACTTAGAGGCGTAGTTTGATTTTTTTTTCCTCTTACACTACTTCTGCCTTCTTTTGATTGAACAATGCGTTAAGTTGCAGAAAGTAAAATAGTTCTCCTTGAACTAAATGTTTTCTTCCTTTCGTATCTTCTATCAGAAGATTTATTGCTATATTATTTGCGACTTGATTTATTAAGTTGAATAGTGAATTCATCTTCATAACTGGTTGCTGACGCTGAATTCTGTTTCATTTTTTGGATGCAGATAATTTTATACGTCGAGTTATATGTAAGTGCATCTGGCAACTCAGTGGGAGTGTATTTATTTGCCTCTAAATTTTACTTTAGGATCAACTAAGTTTTTTGTTATTGTTCTATGGAAAGAAAAATACATTTGGGGGAAAGACATCTTGTTCATTATATTGTCTAGAGGCCCTCTTAGTTCCTAAGCATGCATATTGAGATAATCTATCAGAAGTTCATCTATCCTGGTGATTTTATCACCTAGAGTTATTAATCACACTGGCAATTCAATGAGTTGCGATATACTAAGTGAATCAGGTCTCTACAAGAATATGTTTTCATTTACGTTACAACAGCTCCCAATTCTTCTGTTGGTTTTTTATTGGCTACCCAACTTAAGAACTAGTCCATTTCAATTGTGCACATGGTCACTGGTTTCTAAAACTCTTTCAGTTCCAGAAGACTCTGTCTGGATATGTCTGTTCCCTTCGTGAATCTTCAATTTCTGTGAAATTATGGTAGATTTACACAGTTATTAAGTACTAGTGGTGACATCTTGCGACATTTTGGCATTTACTAATATATGTACATGATGTATGTTCTTGTGGGCATCAATCATCTCTTTGTTGAATTCTACAGGCTTGTTGCGTTGAGTACATTATTTTGGAGAGTGATAACTTGTCCTCGTTGTTCCCAAATGCACATTTAAACTTTGGAGTATTCAATTTAAACTCTCGCCCTCTTTTTGCATTGATGGCCACCCTGGCCGTTCTTCCTACTGTTATGTTACGGGACCTGAGTGTTCTTAGCTACATATCTGGTGAGTCTATTGATTTCATTAAACTTGTAGTTTTTATCTTAAATAATATGTTGAAAACGGGAAAATAATAAGTTTTTGTCTCTGTAGCTATTGCATTTGATTTCCATACGAACTAGTTGTTTATGGTAATACGAAAGTTTATTTTGTTCCTGAGGGTAATTGTTACTGCCAACCTGATCCCACTAGAATAAGTTAGAAGCTAAAATTAATATGACCAAATATTGTTGAAAAGAAATTTAGTTTCATTGGATCTTTCCAGTAGAGGATCCATCAAACGGACTGGAAACTAAGAATTCGTGTAGCCAACCTCAAAATTAAATGCTAAGGATACGGCCATGTAAATTTCAAACCACCGAAGCTATTTGGTAGATATTGGATATAATATCAAATCATACGCCTAGTTTCACCTAGACATTGAAATAGTCCAAAAGATTTGGAGTACCCTCACGTTGCCTGGTCTAGCACGACTTCACAATCCTTTATTGCACCAGGTGTCTTCAATTTTCTGTTGCTAAATTTTCAGCTGGAGGAGTTATTGCTTCCATTTTGGTGGTTGCGTGCTTGTTCTGGGTTGGCTTAGTTGATCAAGTTGGCTTCCAGACGAAAGGGACGACATTGAACCTGTCTACTCTTCCAGTTGCTATTGGTCTTTATGGTTATTGCTACTCGGGCCATGCTGTCTTTCCCAATATCTACACATCAATGGAAAAACGGAGCATGTACCCCGCAGTCCTCCTAGCAAGGTGGAGCAAAGATTCTAAGCATTTCCTAGTGCCATCATATTAAGAACTCCTTTCCCATAAATTGTTCTCCAACTTAATCAACAAAATGTTGTAAATTTCTAAGCCAAGATTATTTATTTTCCAGTTTGTTACTTCTAAACTGGTTATTCTTATGAATGCAGTTTTGGGGTCTGCACTTTGTTGTATGCTGGAGTTGCTGGTATGGGATATATGATGTTTGGAGAAACAACGCAATCACAGTTCACTCTCAACATGCCTAAAGATTTAGTTGCATCTAAAATTGCTGTTTGGACAACGGTATGTAAAGAGAATATATTCTTGCAGTAGTTTTCTCCTGATTGTTATCGTACAATGGACATAATATCATCATATTCGCTTAATAAGTTATTGGTCCATATATTATATTTCTCTGTTGTCTTTAACATTTAAGCCTTCCTTTTTAAATATGAAACATGAATTTGTTAATTATGGAGGCCTAATTGCAAAAGTCAGAACGCGATAAATCTTTATAGGCAAGAATAATTGAAGAAAAAGGAATATCCTCGAACTCATTATATGTAGAAATCCGTAATGATGCAAAAACTTAACTCTATTCTGTAACTCTGGATCTTCTTTTTTTGTGTGTCAATAATCCTGCTGTTTCTGTCTGTCCAAATCACCCAGAATATAGATAGTTTCGGCCTTATGAAAACCCGAGGACAAATATTGTAGAAATTGATTACTATCTATACGTATGTTTCCCTTACACTTCTCTTGAGCTCCCACTTGCTCTTTTTTGATTGTTGCTCTCTAAATTAAAGAAGTAACACTAAATTTCTGGTTGGGATTTTCTTTATGTCAAGTTAATATTTAATCCGGGGTTGTTGCTTGAAATTGAGCTTTGATTTCTTATCTCCAAGTCGAATTTTAAGTACATGGTTGTAACTTGTTTTTATGCCTATTCTTTGCAGGTGGTGAATCCATTTACCAAATATCCTTTTCTGATTCAATTTGCTGATATTATAAAAGGGGGCAGCAATAATTTGCCTTCTTGTGGCACTTTCTTAACGAAAGACGAATACTAGGACAGTAGCCTCAGATTCAAAGACTTGTGGATTGGAGAAACTTATGACGATTGTACTATATATCTTTTTATTAAAATACTATATTTCTTTTTATTAAAAAAATAAGTGCATAGCAATATAAGGTAGTTAAAACGGTTAGATCATATCAGGTGAAAAAGTAGACTTGATTATACTGAAGGACATCGAACCAGGAGCCCTCATTGATTTCATTTGCACAAAATTTATTTTCTTAATGGTGTCAAAGGATAAAAAAGTATCTCCCTTAACTAGAAATACATATGCATTAACGATGTCCCCCGTGGCAATGAGTTTGGAGGAATTGATACCGTCGAATCATTCCAAATCCCATTTGTATGCAATCCTCATCAGAACAGCTTTGGTGATATCTACGTTGATTGTGGGTCTTATCATCCCCTTCTTCGGTAAATTCTCGTGCTTGACTCCATATTTTCTAAGAGAACGCTCCTACTTATAAATAAAAAGTATCTATCTATCATTCGTCGCTGTTTTTTAATCTGTTTTCCTCTTTCATTTTATAATATGAAAGAACTCTTCTTTAGCGTTATTTATATATTCGTTGTTTTATACAGGTCTGTTGATGGCATTAATCGGATCCTCACTAACAATGCTAGTTGTAAGTACTTCAGAGTCGTTTTTACTATCATTTTTCCTACTTTTATTCTCTTCTTCAGCTTCAGTTCTGGTTTATTTTCTTTATGTTATCTGAACTTTCCATCTTCAGACGTTAATTCTTCCATGCGCTTGTTACCTCAGCATCTTAAGAGGGAAAATAAGCTTCTTCCAGGTAAAGCTAAGGTTTTTCCATCATATTCAGGGTTATACAATGTTACTAATTAAACCTTAATTCTTAATCCCTTGTTTTGAGGGTAATTATAATCTGAAATGTGACAAGAAACGAACAAAGAACACAGATTTATAGTGATTCATCGTCAATGTGAAAATTATGTTCACTAGCCGTTATAGGTTTACACTCTAATTGAGAAGATGAAGAATACAAGTTTTTCTAATGCTACTCTTGCAAGTTTAAAAAAGGTCCCCTAATAAATCCTTTATATAGTAGATATATAATGGCGATCTGCAGTCGAGGTGATCAGTTTACGATATACACGATTGGGCTCAATATTGTCCAAGATGCAGAACTTAATCAAGGAAAAGAAATTTATCCATAGAAACCCAAGTTTATGAAGGCCTAGTAGTCATTTTAGTAGCTATAGCATTCTGAAAACGCTCTTAACAGATTTCAATTTCATTTTGATATGAATTTAGAGCATGGCTGCTTTTTACTAAATCAAAATTGTTGCTATTTATTGATTTTCTTATCTAATTCTTTTATGGTATCGTTTTTGCAGAGGTTGATATGTACGTTAGTCATCACAGTAGGCGTCATATCATCTGTCTTTGGAACGGTTTCAGCCCTGTCGAAAATTATCCAGAATTTAATCTAATACTGTCTGTAATATGTTATGTAGCAGCAATAGAAACAACTTATGTCTTCAATCTGCATGATCTTCATTATTTGTTCTATTATTCAATGGGATTTTGTTTTTCTCCCTGTGAGTGTTCTGAAGAGAGATTCTGTAGACTAATCTGGAAGACTATATTTTTTGACATCTTCACATCGTTTCTTCAGGATCTCTTGGTTGCAACTTATTCTTTCAGTACAGCACTATTAATTTGAAAAGTAATAAAAAAAGGGAGCAAAACAAGCACGTTCATTCTCAGCATGAAAGTTTCTTGTACTTGTCATCCATAATTTAAGCCGATATTTCTTATAAACATGTTCTATATCTACTTGTCATTTCAAGTTCTCAATGGAATAGAAAGGACCACAGGTTTCTCGTCACACCTCTCTTCTACACATAAAATGCCCCTTCAAATTCTTTTATATATATATATATATATAGAATATCTAATACACGTGAACTTTAGGGTTTCTTTCATTGGCTCCCCTCATCAGGTTGTCAACTTTCTTGACCTTTCGACAATGGAGAGATGTTAATCCCATACATGATCTTACAATTTTGTAGAGACTTGTGCTTTTCGTAAGATGTCTTCTGAACCTAATCACTACGACTTCCTAGTCCTTTGTGAGGAGGCATCCGTCCTTTGAGTTATAAGATTATTTTGTCGAGTTTCTTAGAAAATTGTTACCCGCTTACCTATCCACCATTGTCTATTTGAATTTAAGTATCATATAAAAGAAGCAATTTCGTGTTTTTAATTTTAATGCGTGAACATGGGTGTTTTGTGCTAAGAAATAATTGTCCAATTAGATCCAAATAAATAAGTACCTTTTGACTTTTATTTTGGAACAAAGATGGTACTTTTGAAGGTGGTATTCTAAGACATTGTCAACTTGTTTGATTCTTTTTATTTCAAAACCATTTCATTTCTCATATTTTAATTACAAATTCATACAATAAAATATTTTGTACGTAAATTAAAAAAAAATTCTACTATTTAATTAAACATTCTTCAAAAAAAAAAAAAAAAAAATCACTACTCAAAACACCATTTTTCCTCGATTTCTTTTTATAATGGCCAAGGGCAAATTATGTAATAGAGTTTTAGATTAGTTAATAATTATTAATGGGGACGGCTTCCAGACCTAATCAATATTTAAGTTCTCAAT
>CAIGRS010190989.1:0-10426 GCA_903798395.1 Fraxinus floribunda | reverse complement strand
AAAGCAAGTGAAATGTCTACGCACTAATAATGGTTTGGAGTTTTGCTCAGATGAAGTCAATAGCTTTTCCAGGGCTGAAGGCATCTTGAAACACTTGACAGTGCTTAGAACTCCTCAACAGAATGGTGTGGGAGAATGGATGAATAAAACCTGGATGGAAAATGTTCGTTGTATGCTTTCATATTTTGAGTTACCTAAGTCTTTTTAGGTTGAAACTGCTACTACAGCTTGTTTTCCGATTAATCGCTCACCCTTAGTTTCCATTGATAAAAGGACACTAGAGGAGATATGGTCTGGTAAACCTTCTTGCTATTTTGATTGAAATTTTTTGGATGTCCGGCTTATGCTCATGGGGATAATGGGAAGTTGGAGCCTAGGTCAAGAAAGTGCATCTTTCTTGGGTATAAATTAGGTGTGAAAAGGTATAAGTTGTGGTGTCCAAAGACTAGAAATGTGGTTGTTAGTAGGAATGTCGTATTTGATGAACTTGCTATGGTTCGTGGTTCATCTCTTGGGGATTTTGATAAAATTGAGGAGCAGAATTGTTCAACTTAGGTGGAGTTGGAAACTGGTTTAGAGAAACAATAAGAGGTTATAGAACAGTTTATTACAAATCAGTCTAGTTCAAGGTTGATAGACAGTAATATCTTGCCTACTTTGTCTACACCACTAGCACCACAGTATTCTATAGCTAATGACAGACCTCACAGACAAATTAGATCTCTACAGAAGTATGAAGAAGAAGATTTGGTAGCTTATGCATTAAATGTGGCGGAAGACATTGATTCCACCTAAATTCATAACATTTCCCATAACAAGTAACTAAAGGCAAGGTTCCGCCTAATTTTCTCAACTTAATTTTCTTGCTTATTTTTAGATCTCATCTTATGCAAAGATCTAAAAGCTATTTGTGGGCCTTTTTTGAACCCAATATTATAAAAAGTCATATCTAGCCAAAATTGTATATTTTGTATCCATAAATGATCAATAACAAAAATATAATATTTTACCAGTGAGTACTTGTATGAAATCACATAGTAGAAATCACACCTTCAATCATGGGCCAGCCTGCATTGGTCAGGAGCGTTAGTACTCAAAACTAGCATGGATAATTTTTGTTGTACATAATTTATGTACATAAAAGGGTACATAATGTGATGTGGCAANTTGGTCAGGAGCGTTAGTACTCAAAACTAGCATGGATAATTTTTGTTGTACATAATTTATGTACATAAAAGGGTACATAATGTGATGTGGCAATCATCCGATAGTTGATGTGAAAGTGTGAGATTTGAATTAAAGGTTGGATATGTACCACATGTAATTATGTGAACCATTATGTGAGATATTATGTACCCGTAGCAAAGTCCAGCTAGCATTATTCATCTTTACAGATAGCTAATATGAGGAAAAAATTTCACAAATTCAATATCCTTTATATGATTTAACATTTGTCTATATTTTTTTTTATGTTGACGTAAGAATCCCAGTTGCTACCCGTGAGTGCATATTGGGTAAATCTCGCTCCATGTGTAGTAGTCTGCAAATCATACGGGAGAGATAAACCGCACTAGGCAAGCCCGGTGCGACGGGCTCGACCGAGGAAGTGTTGACAGTGGATTCAAACTCGTGACTTTAGGTCTTCGCGTTCACCTCCTCCACCAACTTGACCACCCCTGAAGGGGTAAACATTTGTTTATATTTATATAAACGGGGGAGACACACTAAAATTTCACTATTCAAGTGTGGAAAGTACTTATTTTCTATCAAGAGCTATACTAAAGAAATTGCTTTATTCTCATTCCATTCTATTCTTTTTAATTTATAAGTTTATTACTAGGTCCCAATTAAATAGTGATAAAGAGTACTCAGGACTCCATAATTCGAAAGAACTTGAGATTTTCAATACTCCTTTGAGTGATGTGAACTATGAGGATGTCTATGGTCAAGGATGCTTAGTCCAAAACATGACTTGAGGAATTTTTCATGAACCAACGTTTGATATGATGAGTGTTGTCTCAACATAACAGGCAAAACTACAATCTACCAAGATATCGAAACACTAGTCACTATTTTGTCAAAAATCAAGGCTATGTAAGATTAGGAATTTACGGGTGTTAACTCACGATGCAGCCTGTTCATGTCAAATCGATCCACCAATTCAACTTACATTATACTTGTAAATTTAACGTAAAAGTATCCACTGCAATAAGAAAGAAAAAAAAAATGCGAGACACATTCAGCCCTTTTTTGGGCTCCATTAAAATGTAATATTGAGAAAAATATATTTTGAAATAGTGATTTTCTAGAGAACGTGTGATTCAAAAAGAAGGAAAGTTTTGGGTTTACATTTAATATTATTTTATTGAAATATGTGGTTGAAAAGAAGAAAAAAAAATTCATTAAAATTAAAATGGAGCCCAAATAGTGCTCACTCTGCATGCCTTCTCAGGGAAAATTAAGCTAGGTGCACAAATGTTTTCCAAATCATATTTCAACTGGAAGAAGATGGCCTACTATTTTCAAGGCACACAATGATACCAATTATCATATTTCTTCCACTTAAAACAACTCAAGTTGTGGGTTTTGCTTATTTTATTCTCTCTTTGCTCTCACTCATAATAAGCATACCAGATCCCAATATAATCATATGAACAATGATCGACTATCAAAACTCTCTCTTTCATTTTCAACACGCATGGATTTGTAGGTTCTCTTGTCTAGAAATCTTAAACCTCCACAATGCATTGCTTACACTATCATTCTCCACCACATCACACCATTTGTGTGTGTCTGTGTTTGTGTTACACCTTGCTCGTGTGCTCACGTGCTTATGTCTATGTAATATAACTAAGCTGGCTACGGTGTGGCGTTGTTTGATATCTATGTATACGAGAATTACTAGATATTTATAAATGAAAACAAGTTGCTTATTTAAAAATTACTTTTTTCATTAGTAATTGCATTCTTATCGTCAAAATAAGTAACTTTCTTTTTCCTCGTAAGTGAAAACATTAACCCACCTAAATACGTTTAACTACAAAAATTTTCTTGAAAGTAAATTCAAGTATTTTGAAGTTTAGCCATGCTTGTTGTTCGTCAGCATTAATCACAAGTAGGGGCCAGAAATTTATTTATTTTATTTCATGTGCGGGTGGGGGAGAGAAGGATTATTAATGTAGAAGTAATAAAGGTGTAAGAAAACAATTTTATAAAAATCACAAAATGGTCTGAATGAGTTTTAATTCGTCGACAAAAGTTCTGTCATCAGTCCATTGCTAATGTAACAGTTTTTTAGTGAGAAATGGCTGACGGTTGTTGATTAAGAGAGCATCTGATAACTACACTTAGTATAAAATCGTTTTAAGCAATCAGTCTTGATCATCATCATCATTAATTAATCGATCATTTTTACTTTTTGAAAGAGAAGTTTCTTGAAGATAATATAACTGATGTCAGTTAGATAAACATCTCATCTCCTTGTATTCATATAAGAAAGTAGGTGTCTATTCAACTGTCCACTATTTAATGGATTTCCACTCAGTTGAAGCAAATAGTTGATAAAAAAAGAGCGTCATGCCAGAAAAGTACAAACTTGTACATGGGATTGCGTTACTTTAGTGAATAAGACATTATGCAGCATATGCCAAAGTAGGTTATCATATTTGAATTATGCTATGTGTATAGCCGTTCACATAATTGTCAAATGGCAACCTTCTATTGGAGGACACCAAAGGAATTATGCTATGTGTACATAAAAGTACGCATTGCCATTTGGTAATTATGTGAACCATTATGGATCTTGCTATGTACTCATAGCAAGATCAATCACATTTTCAATTTGGCAAAATGACTTTATTATCATGTATTTAATACGTTAGAGTGAATTATGATTTGTTCTTAAAAAAATTGATTAGTTTTATGTTATTTTTTATTTAATATTGTAATCAAGGTTGTTAGGATTGAAATTTTGAATTGGATCAATAAAAATCATGAAACCAACAACGGATCATAAGATTGTACAACTATAAGATCCATAATGTGATCGGATCGTTCTATCATTTTGAGATTGTAGAATCGTAGGATAGTAAGGTCTAAATCGGGAGTTTAACAACAATGATTGTAACTATCTATTTAGTGTTCTTGCTTGCTATATTTGTTAAGAATTGATTTGATGTTAAGATTTGTATTTATCTATCCCACAAAAATAAGATTTTTAATCCTACTTGTAATATGATTGTTTAGATTCCCACGTTATATATAAAATAAAATCTTCTCACTTTATGTCCCTATAGATTACAGATAGAAGCTTCCCTTTAATATTAATTTTATTTATCCCTATTTGTGAAATAGTAACGAACTATATCTTGATGTGAAACTTGGGGATCATTAGTAGCATGTGCGATGCATACTAAATGAGTTTGTCATAGTTCTTGAGGATTTCGATTATGTGATAGAATTAGTATGAGATTGTAACAACTTTTCACAATGGAAATTCTTTGAGTTTTCAACGTAAATTCTTGTGTTATTTATTTTATTTTTTTTGTCTCGTCAATATTATCTTATAACATGGATGCTATGGGCAAATTTAGTCTAAATTTCCAACAATAATATCAAAAAACAAGATTGTATGGAGTGTTGGAACACATAGTAGATTTGGCAGCCATTAAATACGACGTGAAGAAATTTGTTGAATATCAATTTGGCTCATGTCAAGTACAAGTCAATGACGTTTAATGGAAGATTGACCCCTATTTTAGCTATTAATGTGCACTGTCGACATCCAAAAAACTTTCCAAAAGGTAGAGTAACTAATTGCTCGAAGTCAATAAATGAAGATACTAGATGCATCGATAACAATTTCTCTTCGAGAGACGAGATATTCTTTGAGGAATATGTTCATCATAATGGCATGTTATTGGCTAACAAGTTACTATGAGATGGGACGTGTTACTGGTAGGAAATACAAGTTTGCACACAAAATGTATCAGACTCACTTGGCTAATTAGTGAACGCAATATTTTGAAATGTTGGTCGTTATTGTAATCTTAGAAAATAGATCAAACACGTTATTTTTCATATCAAACTTTGGTTCTATATTGTGTTCATTATTTCGGCCCTGAACCTTTTTGATTTTACAAGTGCACTAGATAATTCGTCTAAGTAAAATCCTCATAAATCGATCAAGTTTGCACTCACATAATTGATATTCTATAAAGAATACCCTACAATACTCCACTTATATTATTTACAAGATATAGTCATAGTTAAAAACATATTTTATCCTAATTAATATTTGTTAGGCAATATTTATTTGCATAATAGAAATTGGAAGGAGTTAAAACTCCGAAGAGCATCTCATCGAATCAATCATAATTAGTTTTCCTCTTGAACATAGTTCATGGGATCTCCAGTCGCCAAGTTAGGTTTCCATTAAGCTGACTCATTAGTTTAGACCTTACACCCATTTTCCTTGATGCACAGTATATTATATCTCTAAATAACCCATTTGTAAATAGATTTGATCGGTTATTCTTTGATACAATAATCAGTATTGTTCCATTTGAAGGTAAATGTTGAATGGTATTATGTTTACGATGTATAAATCGAGACTTACACTTATACACAATATTTTGTATTATTCCATTTGTGCCTAGCTATCTCGATCAAATGATATATTAGACACAAACTTCACCATGAAAATCCTTCCAAAATCTTTGAAGTCATCATGCTTCTTTTTTATTGAAAACACTATTTTAATCTTTCGGTACTCATGATGTATGAAGGATTTTCACGAAACAACTATACTATCAATAGGAAACATTACTAGTAGATTCAAATCCGTGCACTGGATATCCAATTTTCAAAATCGTGTGTATCTTAAGTTTAACAAGGTATTCATTATTGTGCAATGCATTATTTCAAATATTCTTCAAATATTTTAATTTATAATATAAAGAAAGCAACGCCACCCCCACAAATCCTATGGTGCATCAAACTTAAAATGAGAATATAATACAAACAATGATACCCTCACAAGTCTAGGCAGGACACATCTTAGCAACATAATATCCATCGAACGATTTAAAGTTCATCATATCGTTAATTATGTTTATCCTTAGATAAACAATTTTATTCTACCCCTTGTTGACATATAAAATGACTAAGAATGTTAATAACTTGTGAAAGCCTATATACTTTCACATTCAAGGATATTAGAGCCTAATTTAATACCATAATAATAATTAACCCAACTTAATCAACATATATACCTAGATATAATTTACGAGTCACAAAATGGGTCAAATGAACGATGCATGCAAAACACATCATTGGATTTAAACATAATCTTTATCATTTATTTATGCAACCCTTCAAATTAGATAAATTATAAATAAAAACGGAGCTGTCAAATTTACATGTAACCTGACATGTTGACACAATATGCAAACCCAATAGGAAATATGCATAAACCTTTTAGTTTCTAGAAATGTTATATCATAATGATTGTAATCTTAATGGATTTTTCTATTTGATTTGAATAATTTTTCTACCCGAACCCTGCTATGAGTACATGATTTTTTCACAGAAAACATACAGAAATTTGAAATGAAAGAAAATGATTGAAAGATTGGAGGACGGAAAATACACACATGGGACATGATTGATGCATTTCAAATTTCTGGCAAAAACTCATGTACTTAAGGAATTTTTCAACCGAAGATTATAGAGTTTTGTATTCACTTGATTATATAAAGTAATTTGATTATTACTTTTAGAAATAATTAAAAAATAAAATCAGAAGATAACTTATCTCAATTATTTTCCTTTATAAGGATTTACGAATATTTGAACTGCTTCTCTGTTCCTTGTGGAAGTAGTCGTTTTTTACAATGATAAAATTTTCATCCCTATTATACTCACTGTTACTTTCTTTAAGTAATTATTCAAAAAAAAAATAAAAATAAAAAGTTCCACGCGACTTTGAAATATGCAAATCTGTATTCGGCCTTAAATGATAAACTTTAATGGTTTATTTATTTTATTTTTATTCACAAACAGACTTGAATATATCTAAGATGATATTAGATTTCCACAATAATGACCAATTCCATATTTTGCACATCTTATTCATTGCTTCATGAATATTAATAAGAACGCACAAATTAACACGATATTAGAAATCCACAGTTAGGACCAATTTCATAAACATGATACTGCATTCAAATTCCAAGCCCAAATGAAGTTTTAATGTGCATTCATGCAGTAAAGACACAACAAAAACACAACAATAAATTATCTGTCTTCAGACTGTAGGATAAATTGGTGCATGACGTATATTTCGTTAGCCAAAAATACGTGAATGGAAAGAAGATAAAATTGCGACTTACACGTGCAAAATATAGAATAGAATTTTGACTAAGCGAAATCAAGATACACTTACAAATATTGACCTACTCAAATGTAGAAATTAGAAGGAGATTAAATAAAGTGAGGAATGAAAATGCAAATCTCCATAAGACAGAATTCGTTCCATATGCTAGTGCTAACGTGATCAAATGAATGTTTATCTCCCAAGATATAACGCTTGTTCCAAAATTAATATAGCATAATATTAATTTTGTCGGACACGATTGACTGTACTCTTGTAGGCTGGAAGATATTGAATATTGAATATCAAACACGAAACTTAAAAATAGTATCGAGATTATTTGATAGTATTTGGAAAAAATAATAATTAGATATCAATTATTTGGAATTGATTTGAAGTCAAGAAAATTCGAATTAAAAGTGCCCTATTTATAGATTTTTATGTGTCTCTTTGATTGTAGCATTTGGCACAAATTAATTTTAATCATTAGATTTCTCAATTTCATATCTAATGGTGTATATTTCATCTCATCAAAAGGTCATGACTTTTTATCATGCACATTTTCGAATGGTCACATCTATTGAAACAACATATCTCTTCAATATGCATCTATTGTAATTGAAAAATCACGTATAGTAACCACATCCATTGGAGACTTTTTCAATTTACACATTTAAAATGTATATATTAGATCATTAATTCCAACATGGATGGGCCATGGTGACATAGTGTGATATGTTACATGTATTATACTTTGTTTAATATTACCGACGATGGTGGCGACGATGGCAATGACGGTCACGATGATGATATTGGTAGCGAAGCACCGTGTGATACAAGTGTTATATAAGCAATGTTATAAAAAGCACTTCTAGGATGTCTAGGATTGAAATTTGGACAAAATGCCTCATGTCTAGAATTTTTTTTTTTATTTTTTTTTGCCAATTTCTAAACGATTGGATTTTTTCCTTCCTCTCTTTCGTCTTCCCTAGGTGGACTTTATTATTATTTTTTTCTATTTTTTTGAAGTTCTTTTATTTAACTTTAGCTTATTAGTTTTTTTTTTTTTTTTTAAAAAAGAAAAATTCATTTGACTTTTATTTCAAGTTTTTAAAAGATTTTATTGTACAAAGGTTAAAAATGACTTTATCTAAATATTTAAATAAGATTTAAATTATAGTGCTATCTATATTATGTAATTATGATATTGAAACTCGTTATTTTGTTGCAAACTCCAAAAACATGTATGAAGTTACTATAAATCTATTAAGTAGAACTTGTCTAGATGAAAATTGAATCTAGGAAAAATATTCTAATTTTTTCATTTTGAAAATTTGAAAATTGTATAATTGACTACTGGTAGGAATTATTAAGTAAATATAGTATTTTATAATTTTAGATATTTGATATGTATTATTTTAATTATTAAATAATTTTTAAAATGATTAAAAATTTAAAATAATATTAAAAATAAGAAAACGTTTTTTACGCCCAAATCTCGCATATGCTTTGCTTAAACTCGTAAAGTTTTAAGGCCTTCATCTATGAAAACTATTCTAATTTATGCATTTCGAAAACTTAAAAATCATATAATTGACTAATGATAAGAATTATTAAGTAAATATAGTATTTTATAATTTTAGATGTTTGATATGTATTATTTTAATTATTAAATGATTTAAAATAATATTAAAAATAAGAAAATATTTTTTTACACCTAAGCCTCGCCTCGCCTCGCTTCACTTAAGTTCGTAAAGCTTAAAGCTTCGCTTCCACATTTAACCATATTTTACGCTTTTCAGAACACTGATTATAATGATGACGTTGAAAATGTTGCCATGGCGGCAGCATAGAATAGCTTGTTACAAGTGTTATAAAATGTAACACATGTTACAAAAAGCGTAAGAAAATGTGTAAAAATGTTATATAAAAAAAAGTTATACAGTATTTTTAAAAATGTTTTATCTTTTTAGCGTATTTGTGAAAATATCCCTTTATTTTAGGGAAAATTAGGCTCCCTACTCTAAAAAGTGAACATATTAGATTAATACGCTTAAACAAATTAAAACTTCTAATGACCGTAATAATTACGCCCTAAACTCTCCCAATCCCCACCCTCCCCCAAAACCAGCCGATTACAGAGCGAAAATCCTATTTGTTCTCTGAGACTTTCTGATCGGTGGTGCACCATTCTTCATTGCCGTGTTTCTGCAAAATTAAACGAGTTTCTCGTTACAAACGGCGGCGGTTCCGTACATTCTGCCGGAGAACACTCAGTTCCCTGACGGAAACACACAAACCCTCGCCTCTAGTTTTCATCTTAGCAAGTCTGGTCTTGATCGGCTCACAGGGAAGTCCTTGCTGTTTGCCTCCTCAAAGAAGCCCGATCTACACCGGCAGATGCGGTCCCACCTGTGGTGTGAACTCCGGTCGATCCATTCAAGGTACAACTATCATTTGAATGAAAACTACACTGGGTGAAAGAAATTATTCTCATAGCCAACCTATCCACAATCCTTTCCAGTAGCTCAACAAGCTTTCGGCTCTACTGTCCTTTCCAGTTCCTCCAATTCACATTCCTACAATTCCCCAATTGAAATCATAAATGCATATCAATAAATTCCTCTTTAATTAATTCATATAAATAGCTATAACATCTCCACACATACGAGTTGTTTGAGCAATGCACGGATCCCAGAGCGAACGTGGTCTGGGTTGATTGAATCAAACGGCGGGAATCCACCTGTGGTGTGAACTCCGGTCGATCCATTCAAGGTACAACTATCATTTGAATGAAAACTACACCGGGTGAAAGAAATTATTCTCATAGCCAACCTATCCACAATCCTTTCCAGTGGCTCAACAAGCTTTCGGCTCTACTGTCCTTTCCAGTTCCTCCAATTCACATTCCTACAATTCCCCAATTGAAATCATAAATGCAAATCAATAAATTCCTCTTTAATTAATTCACATAAATAGCTATAACATCTCCACACATACGAGTTGTTTGAGCAATGCACGGATCCCAAAGCGAACGTGGTCTGGGTTGATTGA
>CAIGRS010190971.1:0-11933 GCA_903798395.1 Fraxinus floribunda | reverse complement strand
CCCACTTTGCCCTCGAACGTGTCATCGAGCCTCTTTCGATAATAAACGGATCCCATCACGGGCTTGTCCTCGTCGGGCTCGACTCCTGAATTATATCGGAATCAATCACAAAATTGAAGCAAGTTAATGGAATACAAAAATAAATAATTATTTCACAAACTTTATATATCGTATATTCAGCGTTTGAGTATGTATGTTAAACATTCTCAAATCCACTGATGCTACTTGAATTAAGTCATGTATTTCAATTTTCAAAGGCTATTTTCCTAGACAATACAAAATCCCAAGTATGTCAATGTGATCTCCCATAACTCGTATTGCTTTATTGATTTTTCAATTTATTTTTCCGAAAGTTGAACTGAGCAAGTGATTTTAGACTTATTTTCATCGTCAACTCAACTATTCTCATATGATTAAGACTTAGCTAAGAAGTAGCGCATTTTTTGTTCCATACACCTACTTTGATCATATTTGCTCACCAAAACAAGAAAATACACTTTTTTCTATTTCTTTTTCTTATCAAATGTAGGTAGCCATTTCGTAAATTGATTCTAATGCCAAAATGCAAAGAATAGGCAGCAACCCATATTGACAACCAGCGGCCTAAATTTGATAGAAGCCTATACCAAATAATTCCACCAGGATTATTAGTTCTACGTAATGTTGATGGTAAAAACCGAATCAAAAATCCTCTTACCTAACTATGATTTTATCCTCCTAAGCTCTTTGATTTTGATGTTCAAACTTGGAGCAAAAGTGAAAATACCTATTTGAGAGAGAAATATTTGAATTGCATGCTTTTCTCTTTAAAGGAGGGGTGTTTGTAGATTTCCTTGTAAGTTTTAGGATATTTCAATCATTTAGGTACATGACGGATGGAGGCTCTTTATTGGCTAGCTCAAAGCCGATTCTGTTAAGAATATCATATTTATTTTACTTATCTACGTGTATTTTTATTAACACCCAATCAGTCCTGATTGACTGGCTTACCTTGTTTGGATTGCATCAGTTGAACACGTTTATGACACATGTTTTAACATTTAAAAATCATTCNGGACAACAGGTGAATATTCCTGTCAATTCCTATTCTGGCTTAGTTTGATTTCCAAAGAATCTTTTGAATTTTTAATGTCACTTTTGTAAGTGTGTATAAAGTGTTTGCAAAATAAAGTACATGAACTACTTCCCTTTAATTAGTTCTCTCAAGTAATACACAATCCCCTAACTTTCACAACTCCCCTAAACTTTATGAAATAGATGTGCAGCGACACAATATCAGTATAAAGTAACACACATGTAAACAATTAGTGTTCATGTTCTACCACACATCAAAATAAAAAAAAAATTACTACTCTCCCACCTTTTTTGAAAATAACAAGCCCACCATATAAATAGGAAAATAATGAGATCACAGAGTTAGAGTCAGAATGATAGAACCATTCAATCAATGGACTTCTTGGCTCGTAGTAAGTTGTTTCGGATTGACTGTCTAGAGTTGGGGCTCAATATATTTCTTAACTATCTCAACTGAGTCAGACCTGACTCGCTCATCAGCAGTAACAATAAAATCGTTGCTTTATTCTAACGTGATAGGAGGTCAAAACCTTGTCTTTTCAATGCTGCATGAGTGTAACTGGCTAGTACTAAGGATAATCAATCTCCATTTACTCACACCTGTAATCTATAATCTACAAAAATAGCTTGAAACTATAAAATTCTAGATAAAATGCAATAAGCACTTTTTGATTCAATTAGGTTGAACTAACCTCTCATATTCCCCCTAAATTTTGTTTCTAAACATTTTCGCTCAACTATTCATTTTTGTGCAATTGATACTAAAGTTTACCATCAAGTTTAAACCGTTGATCAGAAAATCTATGTAAAAGCCCACTTGTGAATCACACATAAATATGAAAAATTACTCAAAAATTGAATCAATCACAATATTTTTGGACAAATTACACAATTAGATCGATTTCACAATTAGTTTAAAATTTTCAAGATAAACATAAAATTTTCATTTAGATTATTGCTCACAATTAATTCAATTAATTTATCACATTGAAACGCCATTTTGTGATAATTAATTACGAACCATGTCTTAACCAGAATTTATACTTGTAGTGACAATATGCAAAAGTGTTTTTCAAAACAGTCATAATATGAAATTGTCCTTGTAAATATAAAAATAAGTGTGTGACAGACTTGAGCATCTATATAATCTTTTTTTCTTTTGCATGCTCATGTGATGACTTTTTCTATATTCTATTTATTCACGGTCTTTTCAATTCATGGAGTTGACTTTCACATAGTTATAAGGTTAGCTTTTCTCTCATGATTTATATTGATTATCAAGGATGGCCTCACTAGCCTATAGTGGTAGCACTTTCCTCCAATGAACTTGTCTGTTTACACAACAACATATTACGGTTTAGAGAGACATAGATATTGACCATAGGTCTACATTCAAACACATGTCACTTCAAGATGGCAACCTAGTCAGTAAATGATCATAACAATGTAGTTACAATACCCTAATGATGTACTTATCTAGTAATATTTTACCATAAGCTGAAGCGAGCACACTACACTGATTGGATATTCTAAATGTATCTAACTAATTTCAAACCAACCAGAAATACACATCACATGACAATTGCAAGAAAATCTCTAATTTTTCTTTTTATCTTTCTTATTTTTATTCTTTATATAAATGAATACAACACGCCTACACACAAAGTGAAAACACAATATAAAATAATAAAAGATTTACATCAAACCGATTAACGTAGCATGCATATGCCCATGACTTTTCCACAATTTTAGATCTAACAGTATCTAAAGCATTGGTAAGCATATCAGCCAAATGCTCTTTAGTATTTATGTATTCTAAGACAATTACATTCCTTTCAACTAAGTCCTTGATGAAGTGATGCCTAATGTCTCCGTGCTTAGTTCTAGAATGTTTAACATGATTCTTAGAGATATTAATTGCACTAGTATTATCATAAAATATGGTAATAGATTCTTGTTTCTTACTTAGCCAAGAGATAAGAATATTACCCATGTAGAGACAACCTTCAAAGGTGCCTTACCTATTTTCCATGTTTCCGACTAAGTAAACATTTTTGGGCTCAATATGTGATATATAGCACACATTCTCAAGTTTCGTGGCAAGTTTCCTTTTGGTCATTATTCCATCTTCTATGTCTGAAATAATGTTATCTAGTGGGTGAGCTTTTTGTATCCAGGCATACAACTATCTTTTGTTGTGCAATTCATGATCTTTCTCTAGTAGGTCAACATCTCTAGTACCGGGTACAAGATCATCATAATTTGGTACCAGCAATTCGGTTTGACTGTTATTCCCTGAATCTGTCACGCAATATTCCTGAATGTTTTGATCAACTTCAACTTGTTCTCCCAGATTATAAATCTCAGTTCTTGCGGAGAAGAAAAAAGTCATCAGTATCATCAATTTTAACATTAATAGATTCAATAATGGTTTGAATCTGTATGTTGTAGGTTATAACATGCAGTATTAACAGCTTTAGCCCGTAATTTAACAAGTAATTCCTTATTACTCAATATTACCATAGCCATCTGTTTTCCACCACACCATTTTGCTCAAGGGTTTTAGGAGTAGAAAATTCATGAGAAATACCATACTTTTCACCTAATTTAGGAAATCTAGCATTTTTAAATTCCTTACCACGAGCATTCCTTATTCTTACGATTTTAATCTCCTCAAAGTGTTTTGCAATGGTCAATTTTTGATATAAAAATGTGAATCTTTAAAAACATCAAATTTCTCTCTTAAGAAGTCTTCCCAAATGTATCTAGAAAAATCATCCATAACCACATAAATATACATATTACCGCCGAATCTTTCAGTTTGAGCTGGTCCCATCAAGTCCATATGTAACAATTCAAGACAGTAAAATGTAGCAAGAAATGGATCTTACTGCATGAAACTCTAGTTTGTTTACCTTTCTGGCATGAACCACACAGACTTCTAGATTTTTTTTGTAAGTTTCGAAACTTCTCTTACTGCATTTAGCTTAGTAAGAGTATCTCCAAGAGGCTCTCTATTTTTAAAGAGTATATTCTCTATCATTTGGAGAGTATATATAAATTTAGAGAGTTAAAAATTTGAAGAACTCCAACAAACTCTTTATATTTAACACTTAAATTTACTACTCTCAAAAAATATTTATTATTTTTCTTTATCTTTTATTTTAACAAACTTTTCTTTAGATTATTTTATTTCTTTCCTACATTGAAAATTGAAACTTCTTGAATGTATTTAATTATAGAGAGTCTCTAAATTAAAATGTTAATTTAAAGAGTCTCTTGGAGCATGATTTTAAATGTTGACTCTTTAAAATAGAGAGCATCTCATATTTAAAGAGTCTCTTGGAGATGCTCTAAGTTTGATAAGATCTCTATAGTTCAAATGTCCTAACCATTTGTGCCAGATCTATAGAGTCATCTTTTGAAACATGACATGTAATATCAGATTGAAGCAAATAACAATTATATCTAGACTTAACACCACGTAAGACACAACTACCATCACTTTTTAACACTTTGTAGGAATTCTTTGTGAACATGAGCATTAGATTATCATCACAGAGTTTACCTAAACTAATCAAGTTTGCTTTCAAACCGACAACAAATAAGACATCATTTAATATATGAAGTTCATCAATCACAATGGTACCAACACCTACAATTTTGCTTTCAACCCCATTCCTAAAAGTAACCAAACCACCTGCATGACTTTTAAACTTAGTTAACATAGAACGATTACCAGTTATGTGTTTGGAATATCCACTATCAAAGTGCTAAGAGTAGGTACAATAGATTTATAAGCAACATTAACAACATAGAAACTAAGGTCACTTTTTGTACCCAAACTTGCCTTATTCTAGCCTTAGAATTTTTCTTTAAGGTGTTAGTAAGCAAGTTACCTCTTTTAGTGTGATTCGGTTTTCTTCGTGTTAAACAGTGGTGTAAACCATAGTGATCACATACACTACATCTAATTGTGTGATGTAAATTACCTTTATGATAATTTACATATTCACCATATCTTTTGATCTAAACCAAGTTAGTCGAGGAAGTTAGAACATCCCGTGGTTCCAACTCTGTTTGTATTTAGCAGGTTTTGACGTGCATGAGACAATTGTAACGTATTAGACAAAAGATGGACAATTAGAGAAATTTCCTAGTTATAAATAGTTATGTCCTCTTCGTCAGAATTTGATTCTCTTTCATCTTCTTCACTCCAAGTGATGTTCATAGCCTTATTTTTATAAAAAAAAATTCAGTTCATTTGCACACTCAGATGCTATATGTCCATATCGTTTACATTCAAAGCATTTGATACGAGTTTGAGTTCATTCTAGAGATGCAATTGGATTTGGCTTGAATTGTCAAAGAATTTCTTTTTTTGTGGTGGTTGAGGTCTTGAGCTTCTTCTTTTCTGATTGTCCTTTAGGAATTTCTTAAATTGTTTAGTGAACATGGCCATCAGTCATCATTCTCACTTTCATCATCTTCTTCCTCTATCTCAACCTTCTTGACTTTAAAAGCTATTCCCAATCTTTTTTCTTTCTTCCTTCTTCTGTGAAGATGTAGATCATAGGTCATCAAGAGTCCTACCAATTCTTCCACTTTCATGCTTTCTATGTCCTTACTTTTCTCGATAGCGATTACCTTAGAGATGAACCTATCAGGTAATGATGTGAGAATTTTTTTCACAATTTTACTTTCTAATTATTCTTTCCCAAGGTATACACCGAGTTGTTGATGTCACTTAATTTTACAAATTCTTTAAAGTACTCGTCTCTTATGGTCAGTTTTTTAAATTCAAGTGTCAACATTTGGAGTTTAGAAGACTTCACAATCGAGGTCCCTTCATGAAAACTTGCAAAATGTCTTAAGCCTCTTTAGATACCTTGCATTTAGAGATCAAACGAAATTGATTAGCATCTACAAATTAGAAAATATCATTCAAATCTTTAGAGTTCCAATTAGCACTATTATAATTAGAAGTCACACACTCATTTTCTCGGTTATCTCTTTCTTCATCATTTTCGATTAGTATGGAAATTTTATAGTCATACATGATTGAGTACCAAGCTTTCTTATCTAAAGATTGGACATAGACTTGCATTCTAATTTTCCAATACGAATAATTAGTCCCGTTTAAAACAGGAGGTCTAAACGGTGCTCCATCCATTGCTAGGTTTTAAATAGATCTTTTTAAAAGATAACCCACTCTAATATCAATTATAACTACTAAAACCTAGTTAATTAACTAGTTTGTCTCAATTACTCGTTTCAGTAAGAATACACAATCAGTCAAAACTTCATATATGAAGTTTTACGCACAGTTCTGATTGGAACATCTTAACATATTTGTGTTTTACAAGATGTAATCTATTGCAGAATTAAATAAAGATGAATATTAGATATAATATAATAAACTCCTCAGGGAAACATCCATAGACCCCTATGTCACGGGTAAAATAATCCACTATCAAAGAATAAAAAATACAATAGTTTCTGTTTAATAATTTCGTAAAATTAACTAAAACAATCAAAAGAAAATAAAGAACAACTCCCTCGTTTTCTCATTTCTTTTGACATTTTAGAGAAATGGAATCAAACCCTCTAGTCTTGACTTTATTGCCACTTCACTATTGTATTCGGCTTTAACCACCACTCGAATTAAGATTCACTAATCTTAACTCACGCCAAGTAGCTTGATCTTTAAGTAGGATTATATCATTCACGCTCAGGTCTAGTTATCTTCAATTACTATTGAAGAACATGAGTTTTGCTTTGAGATACTTCAATGAAACATCAATCGGTCAGAACGCACTCGAGATGGTAAAAAAAAAACTTCAGAACTTGTTGATGTAGGTTCGTCGGATATAGATAGATTCTTCTCAAAGCATTAGTTCGTATCTTAATGATTTTCTTTACTTATGTAAAGACTCCTCCTAGAAATGAACGTGCCTTACCTAAAATATAGAAGTTTTACACGGTAAGAAATAATATAAAATATGTTTGATATGATCAATAAGTAAATTAATGAAAGTTTTAATTTGTTAAAACATTCTTTCCTTCTTTTAATTATTTGATCAATCAAAACAATCCAATAAGGTAAATATATATTTTTGCGTATGTATAAAATAAGTTTGACATGTTTAATAATTAAATCTAGGAAAGTTTTGATTTGTTCAAACAATCTTTCCTTGTTTTAATTATTTGACCAATCAAATCTATCCAGGATGGTAAGTATATGTTGATGTATATGCTGCTATAAGGTATGTAAATATTGCACCTCGTTTATGGTTTGAAACTGGCTTACTTTGTTTGAACTGCATTAGTTGAACACGTTTTTGACACATATTTTGATATTTAAAAATCATTGTGATTTAAGCAAGCCAATAAATATATAAAAAGTAAAAATATAAAATATATTTTTCTTACAAGATAGGTTCGTGGATTGGATTCCATGGTTCAATATATAAATGTGTCGAAAATCTGCATTTCCAATTCCCGTGGCAATTCCGATATAGGTCTTCATTGTGATTTATGAGATGACTCCTATGTTATAGTGTTTTGGACTTCTATGTTGGACCTTGATCTATTGCTCAACACGTTGTTATCCATCAGTGAGCACCAAAACCTTTTCCGTTTCATGATCGGCAATGGAATAACGTGTAACTAGGTTGTTATGGAACAAATAAGATACTAGAATTGCTTTGATACCAATTGTCATGAATTGGATCACAAGATAATGAATGAAATAAATAAGATGAAAATAAATACCAAAATTTATGTGGAAACGCAATACGGGAAAAAACCACGGGTAGATGACGAGAAACTCACTTTAATCAATAGCAATTGTGTTTATAAGATCTTAGTGCACTCAATTGAAATCTAAAGCTCTCAAAATGTTGTATGAATATTCTTTCTTGTATTAATTTCTATATAAGTCGTGCCATTTATATGTAAACTGTAGAAAATAAGTTGTAGAAGAATAGGAGTCCAAAATCGCGTAAAAAATGAAAATGGGTCTGGGCTGGACAAGCCGTCGCTTGAGCGACCAAGTGTTGGGTTGTTTTCTACTGGACTGACTTGAGCGTTCAGCTAGTGGCAGGCTAGAGAAAATGTAGTGACTTTTTATTTCGTTCTATTATTTTGATCTCTTTAAGATCATTCCAATTTAAACTCCAATACCTGCTAGAATTTGGGACAAACCACAACAAATCTCCACCTTGAACTAAATTCCAACATAAGGAATTCCAAGTCACAACTCCATCAATAAACACCACTTCTCATTTTTTTCAAACAAGCCCCAACGGACTAAATCAATGACAAACACCCACTAAGTTCTAGCAATGTTCAAACTTAGCAATGTGAAGTGATTTGTCATCATATCAGTAGAACTATCCTTGAAATCAACATTGTTTTAAAAAATATCATCACATGAAATCACATCACGCATAAAATGATACCTCACATCAATGTGCTTCTCATGAAATGTCTGATCATTAGACAAGAAAACTGCAATTTAACTATCATAGAATAATGTAGACATCTGCAAGTCTTCATAGATTTCACCAATCAATCATCTTAGCAACATAGTCTCCTTACGTGCCTATGTAATTGCCATGTATTTTGCTTCTCCTGTAGATAAAGCTACTGTATTTTGCAAAGTAGCTTTCCAACTGATAGCACAGCCTCCATGGGTAAACACATACCCTGTAAGTAATCTTCTTTTATCAAAATCCGCTGCATAAGTTAAATCCACATACCCAATGACTCCATCTGAATTTCTACCAAAATGTAAACAAGCATTAGAAGAGTCCCTCAAGTATATGAAGATCCACCACACTACTTTTCAATGTTCTTTACCAAAATTTGCCATGCATTACTACACTAAGTGCATGTACCTGAGGTCTTGTACAAAACATAGTATACATAAGTGAACCAACTACACTAGAATAAGAAACCCGAGACATGTAATCAATGTTTTCATCTGATTAAGGACACAAGTTAGATAACTTAAAGTGAGGAGCCAAGTAGTACGACGACTTTCTCATTCACCATATTGAATCTTTCACCTTCTCAAGGTACCTCTTCTAACTCAAATGCACACACGGTCTTCTTTTCCCAAGACTTTGAACCCTTTTGTTTTGCATGTAGATGATCTCCTCAAATTCTCCATGTAAGAATGGTACCTTAGCATACATATACTAGAATTACTATAACTAACTGCCTCTGAATATATAACAGGCTCCTAAGTGGAATCAATATCTTCAACTACACTCAATGCATGAGCTACCAAATCTGCTTTTCCATACTTCTGTAGAGGTCTAATCTATCGTGAGATCTATCATTAGCTATTGAATACTGTGGTGCAGGTGGTATAGGCAAAGTTGGCAAGATATTACTATCTATCAACCCCAAACTGGACTGATCTATAGTAGACTATTTTGTAACATTTGGTTATTTTTCTGAACCAATTTTCGACTCCACTTAAGTTGAATAATTCTACTCTCAATTTTATCAGAACCCTAAGAGGTGAACCATGAACTATAGTAAGTTTATCAAATACTACATCCCTACTAACAACCACATTTCTTGTCTCATGATACCATAATTTATACCCATTTACACCTAATTTATATCTAAGAATGATGCACTTTCTAGACCTAGTTTCCAATTTCTCATTATCCACATGAGCATAAGAAGGACACCGTAAAATTTTCAAATAAGAATAACAAGAAAGTTTACCGGTCATACCCCTTCTGATGTCTTTTTATCAATGGAAGCTGAGGGTGAGTGATTAATCAGAAAACAAATTGTAGAGCAATTTCAGCCCAAAAAGTTTTAGGCAACCCAGAATTTAAGAGCATACAACAAACATTTTCCATTAAACTTCTATTCATTCGTTCTGTCACACCATTGTGTTGAGGAGTTCCAGACACTTTCAAGTGTCTTAAGATGCCTTCAGCCATATAGAAGCTATTGAATTCATCTGAACAAAATATCCAACCCATTATCTTTGTGTAGAAGTTTCACTTGCTTTCTAGTCTACTTTTTTCCAATATTTCCCACTCCTTAAAGGCCCCAAACACATCATTCTTCTACTTCAAAAAGAATACCCAAAGTTTTTTGAAAAAATCATCAATCGCTGTCAACAACTAATAATGACCTCCTTTTGATGGTACCCTGGCCAGTCTCCAAAGATCTGAATGAATATATTCAAGTGTTTCCTTTGTGTTGTGTCTTCCTTTCGTTAATCTCTTCCGTTTCCCAATGACACAATGCTCACAAAAAATTATTTTACTCGTCTTTTGCCCATTAAAAAGTCCCCTTCTACTAGTTCTGCCATGCCATTCTTACTCATATGCCCGAGCCGCATATGAAAAAGTTTTGTAATTTCATCTTCTATTAAAGAAGAAGTAGAAACTGATGTTTTCCCAATTACTGTAGAACCATGCAAAATATACATATGTGTAGAGCTTTTATGTCCCTTCATGACAACAAGAGTATCCCAGCTCACCTTCAGAACTCCACCTTTACTAGCGCTATAACCATTTGAGTCAAGTGCACTCAAAGATATGAGATTCCACTTTTGTTCTGGAACATGCCTTACATCTATAAGTGTTATGATAGCCCTATCGAAAATTTTGATTTTGACTGTACCAACTCCGATAATTTTACAAAGCGCGTTGTTTTCCATAATAACTTCACCTTTCGAAACTCTTTCATAAGTTGAAAACCAGTCGTTGTTAGGACACATATGAAAATGCAAGCTGAGTCAAGTAACTATTCCTTATATGGTTTAGAATCCATATCATAAATTACAAGAAACTCTCATTTACTTTCCCATTTTTCACAACATCAGCCTCCGTTGTATTAACATGTTGCTTCTCTTTCTCAGTAGCACTAGCAATTTATTTATATTCTTTAAGGCATAGCAATCAGCTCTAATATGATATTTCTTCTTACAATAGTGACATGTCTTCTCAACATGTCTAAATTTTGATATGTCCCTCATATTTCTACTAAAATTCATATCTCGATTTCTCTCACGTACAACTAAGCATTCAGCATGATTTCTATATCCGAAGACAAGATGTGTCATCGTCTCCTTAGTTAGTAAACCATCATAAACCTCTCCTAAGGTGAGAGTATCCCGACTATAAAGAATAGTACATCTAAACGTCACATATGATGGTGGTAGAGAACGCAACAACATCAACACCAAGTCCTCTTCATCATACTTAACTTCCAATGTTTCCAAACCAACCAAGATTTCTTTGAACATAGTTAAGTGAGCATCCAATTATGCACTTTCAGACATCTGGTGAGAATAAAACACTGTCTCAAGTGTAGCTTGCTGGTCAAGCTCTTTGTCATGCAAAGTTACTCCAACTTCAACCACAACGCAGCAACATTTCTCTCCTTTAGAGCATTTTGAAGAATTTGATTTGAAAGGCACAGATAAATTTGCGATTGGGTTTTCCAATCCATACTCTGCTTTTCATCCTGCATCCATGTAGCAGACATATTATCAAAGCCAAACAAGGCTTGTTCCAAATCCATCTGGACTAGAACCGTTCAACCTGCACTTGCCATAAGATAAATCTCGTGTTTCTATCCAACAACGGGATATTATACTTCATTGCGGAACAATAAAATTGGCTCTGATACCACTTGTTAAAGAACAAATAAAATACAAAAATTGCTCTGATACCAATTGTTATGAATTTGGATCGCAAGATAATAATGATAATGAAATAAACAAGAAGAAAATAAGCACCATGATTTAAGTTGAAACCCAATACAAGAAAAAACTATGAGCAGATGAGTAGAAATCCACTATAATCAATAGCAATTGT
>CAIGRS010190890.1:0-12122 GCA_903798395.1 Fraxinus floribunda | reverse complement strand
AGTGACAGGAAAGCTTTGGCCGAAGTTATATGAGATAAAGCTTCATGCTATCAAGACACCATTTAAGGGAGATATTAAACGTCTATGCATGCCTATGCCAGTCCATTTCAAATAAAACATAGAAGAGAGGTAAATTGTGCAACTGTATAATTATTGTTCTTGCAAACTGTTAACAGGCGTATGGATATATAATTATGTACCTGTGATCATCACATAAATCCTCTTTCCCTTGTCGATCTTGCAATGTAAAACATACATATTTGTGTACATGTTGAAGACTATTTAGACGAAATACACAGAGGTCGTGCCTGATTTTTTCTAGTTGGGGTTCGAGAAGGAAATGAAACATGATTGCAAACTGTGAGTCAATCGGTATCCATTCCTTATGTGGAGCAACAGATTTCAATATTTTTTATACTGGTTCTAGTTCTTGAGCAATTGGTCATTTTCGTGTTGTTTACTCTGTTTTATTTCGTTGCATCTTCAAGCATTGAAAACGAGAAACATTTTGTTTGGTTGTTAAAAGTTCAAATGCTAATTAATCTTAATAATAATGCGGGTGAAATTATGTTTTTGCCTTTGCTTTGTACATTAGTCTGGTATCAAATAATTTCACTTGAATATTAACAAGAGTGTTGTGATATTGAAAACGCATTTAAGAGTTTAATATTAAATCAATTGTGGTCCATAACACGGTATGTCCTGTTGTTATTTGGATGACTGTTGGATAGTCTCGAATTGTGCAAGTAGCTTCTCTCAAAAACCAATGGCATGTTTGGTAAAATAATTTGTATAACATGGACAGTATACAAAAAGTAAACAATAATATTATTTAGCACAAGTCTGTGGCATGTAGGTTATATTAAATAATTAGTCTAATTAAATGTGTTGTTATGAGATTCATTTAATTGGATTAATCATGCGTTGCCACCTAAATTCATGCTTAGCATTAATGATGATGAATAGTACTACTCATAAGTAAGATAAATACAACTAAATGGTCATTGCAAAATGACGCTTCTAGTAAATAGCTAATTTTTGTGAAAATAGGCAAAAGAATGGTTATATTAACACCTCGTTTGTTATAAATCTACTACATTTTAAGTACATTAATATACCTATTTTTTTTTACTTATTACTATATTTGTGCCTTTTGATCTTTTCATCATCTTTCTTATTACCAACTGTTGATCTCGAAAAATGGCTTCAACACGTAGCCAACAGAATAAGTCTTCAAATCAATTCTTTCCTACACACGTAGCACAGCGTTAGTCACCCGTGGCCTTTTTCGGAGGGATTGGGAGTTGCCGCGAGCACTCCGACGATCAAGTCAGTTTGATTCAGCCGGAAAAAGCTAACCGGTGGTAGGACACTCACCGAGAGGTGGTTGATAAAGTGTGTAAAAATAGGGTGCCAATATGTGAGGAAAAAAATGATATCGAGTTTGCACTATAATTGGAGTAAAAAAATGGGATTCGAAAAAATCCCTTCTTTAGGCACAAGTAAGATGTATTTATACTAAGGATGAGAAGAGGAGAGCCGTCGGATGAGGAGACATGTGTTATCAGATCCTCAAGGCTCGTCCTATCCTAGGTGTCAATCTGTCTTTCCATAACTTGGCTGGTATTGAATGTTTCTGACAAAAGCAACTGAATTGACCGTTTGGGTTTTGCCGCACGTCCCATCAGTCAGGATTTGACTTTGGGAAGATCTTTGTATAAGAGATCTTCGTTGGGGGTGGGGCAGGACGAGGCGAGGCGAGGCGAGACATGAGTGGAGTCGTAGAAGCGGAGTACAGACTTTTGCATTCGCGGTGTATTGCAGATGAGTTCAGTTCCTTTGCTATCATCTGTCCAGTTTGTCCCAGTGTAATTGCCTCGACTGCTACGTGGTGCGGTGCGGTGCGGTGCGGACCACCCCGCTAACACTCGACAGGTGAGGTGGCGGGCCTGACTCAGGCCCGTAACACCAACATTCAATTAAATAGTACATTGTGACTCCGCTTCCATCCAAAAAAATCTTCTAATATGGTGTAAAAAGACTTCAATTTTTCCTTGTATAGTTGTATTTTTTAAATGAGAAAAACAAAATAACAAATGTGTATAGTTAGCTCTCATTTTAAACGAAGTTATTAGAATTTTTGGATGAAAATCTTCAAGGATTGTGTTAGTTAAAGGGAATTTTGAGGATAAAAATTAGCTGAAAAAATTAACAACATAGGTTAGAGAAGGTTAAGAACTTTAGCCCTTGTCATGCGAAGATTAAAATCTTGATTTCTATACAAGTTAACAAGTCGAACTATTCCTATTAGAACTTATCTTGAATAGTAGACCTTAAACAATTGAAAATGTCATAATTAGTCGAAATTTGGATACTAGCATGCCAGTCAATCGTCTCACAAAAATTAATACTCTTAAAAACTTTCGAATGGCACGTAAAATATGTCAACAAAAAGGGTATAATTGACATTAACATATAAAAGAGGCAATTTGACAAATTTCCCCAAATAGTCGCCATTTTTTCCCCTCTAGAAAAGGAGCCAAAAAAAAAAAAGAGAAGTTAAAGCTCTGTTCTCTTTGTTATTTTTAAGTAATTTTTAGTTTTCAATTTTCGAAAATATTGAAAACACGTTTACTTATCTATTTTCAGAAACGAATTTTCAAAAACGAGTTTAAAATTTACAAAAAAATAGGGAAAACGCTAAAAAAGTCGTTTTGACTGTTTTTAGTTAAAATGAAACCAAAACTTCAAAACGCGAAAAACGGCTGAATTTTGCCAATAGATGGATAACTTAGTTGGAAAAGTCACAAATTTTTGAAAGGTCAATTCAATACAAAGGAGTTTTCTTTTCATATGCACAGTACAAAATTTCAAATAAATTGGTAGATGGATGAGATTTGAACCCGGGTCACCAACATGGAATTTCAATAAGCCACAATGACAACTGCTTTTGCTTTGTTAGACAAGTAAAAGAACTAAATATATATATATTGAATAATTAGTTTTTCAGTTTTTCAAAATTAGAAAGTAAACAGATTTTTTTAAAACAATTTTCTAAAATGACAAAAAAAACGTGTTTTCAGCAATCTCAAAATAGACATTCAAAATACAAAATCCAAAATTCAAAATGAATTCAAAACTAAAAGCTAAAAACTGAAACGTGAAGAGACGACCCCTAAATCTTTTAGAGTCCCATTCACTCATGTTTCACCAAATGAGCTTGCGGGATGACCATAGAAGGCATCATCAAGGCACTGTGCGAATGCCAATTTGCCAAATATGAAATACCAAGCCCAAATAAGATACTAGTTAATCTCCTAAAAAAGCAAGTGAACCAAATAGCATAAATTGAGACCTAATTCAAATCAATCACACAAGATCTTGGCTTGATTTGGACAGAATCTTGTAGAAAGCAACGAAACTTCACAAGGAAGAGCATTAGAGCAAGAATTAAACAAGTGCCGATCTATCAATAACTTAGTAATGAGCTGCAAAAATTGAATTAAATGCAGGAATGATGCATATACATGGAACAAAAAGCAGCATTCAACTGCCTGGTTGCATCGTGCCAGAGGTGTTGAATGCAAGCCCTCACTAACTTTCCCCCAAAACGAAAAACACAAAATCTGGAAGTAAGAATTATTAAGTTTAGCATGCAAAGCTCATAACTCCTCAGTAGGACAAAACACCTAAGCCAGAGCTCCACTCAAGGAAAAGAGTCCAAACACAGGGCATTAGACTGCGAATAATGGGAACAGCGCCAGTAAAAATTTTGAATTCCTGAATATTCCTTTTCATGCACCAACTAAATTATAATAAAGATTCAAATTAGCACAAGAAACTAACTTCTTGAATAAAATTTGAAAAAAGCTGTTTCATGGGTCTTGAGAGGGTATCACAAGATGACTCAGAAATGGCTTAGACAAGCTAACACTAATGCAAGTCCTCACTGAATCTCGCACCTCAAAAAGATGCAATATCTCAAAGAATAATCAAGCATACCAAAAAGATTATATGAAGAGCTAGCTCAATTTGATCGGATGGTACCAAATAACAATGTTAATCGTTCACGAATGCCTGCTTCAAAATGTTTGGAATCACAGATGAACCCCAAATCTACAGTAATACATATTTGTCAAACCTAAGGGGTAAAATACATTAAATGATGCCAATTTAGCAAGTCGGCAAGGGACTCTGACATACTACATCTTGACTAAGTTGCAGAACTTCCAATGAAGCCCAGAAATTACTTTTGATTGACAATTTATAAAATTAATTCCCATTTTCATACCATCTGAAATGGATACCCTAGGACTTGGAATTGGTAATTTCAATATTCGTTCCATCTGAAATGGATATCCTAGACCATGGAATTGGTTTCTCCCCAGCAGTTAAATCTCACCATTTTCAACCATCCATGACCAAGCTGATAAGTAAGATGTATTTATCAAATAATCAAGTAAAAAATAAATAAATCGGGCAAAGGTTTCAGAATTACACAAGCATAACTTTAAAACCAATAAAGACCACACACATGTTTACACCTAAATTACAATAGAGTGAAATAATTTTCTTGCACATCCCAACCAGAGATGGATAATGGAAGCCAGCATCAAATATCAAATATGCATAGAAGCTAATCAAGATTACAGAAGAGCAGTTCCAGAACCTCAACTTTTGTATAAAATCAAAATTATTTCTAAGCACACAATACATGCATTTGAACTCATAATGATCACAAATAAAAAACTACAAGTTATGAACATAAAACTAATTCTACAAGTCTTAGAAAAAAACCGTGACATCATAAAACAAAGGTAAGAACGCCAAACCTTAGCCTATACACATTTTACTTCCAATTTTCCAAAACAGAATCATCACACATTATACTAGTATAGTCTACCCTCCAAAGAATGAGAAAAACCCACGTTTCTTGGGTTCCTCCTCCATCATCACAGCCTTCATACTATCCTGCTCCACCAACCTCCAGGCAGCCTGCTCGAATGCCAGCCCTGCTAAAGCAGGCGGTTTATTCAAAACCAAGGGATACCCTCTATTCGTACTCCTAATCACCTCAGTATCTTCGGGGATAACCCCCAACAAAGGCAATCCCAACATTTCCTGAACATCCAAAACCGACATCATATCCTCCCCCTTTATCATATCCGTCCTTACCCGGTTCACAATCATTTTGATATCCCTAATGCCATCACATTCCAATAACCCCGTGACCCTATCCGCATCGCGGAGGCTAGTAATATCCGGCGTGGTCACTAAAACCGCTTCATTGGCGGGAGTAATCGCAGTAATAAACCCAGCATCAATCCCAGCCGGACAGTCAATAATTATAAAATCCGGCGCCCCCTCTTCACGAGCCTTAAGAGCTTCAACAAGCCAAGTCAATGCCTTTCCCCCGAATCCAAGTGGGAGCTTCGACCTAGGCTTGGAAATACATAAAAGCTCAAAATTAGACCATCTCTTATCTCTTACAAGTGCCTGGTCAAGACGGCAATCCCCATTAAGTACCTCAACAACAGTATAATTCACTCTATTCTCAAGGCCTAGTAGGAGGTCCAGGTTGCGAAGCCCAACATCGGCGTCAATGGCGACGACTGAAAATCCAAGCCGTGCGAGAGAGAGGCCGATATTGGCCGTGGTTGTGGTTTTGCCAACGCCACCCTTGCCGGAGGTGATAACCACCACTCTGGGGGTATCCCCCGCCAGTTGGGGCTTGCGATTGTACTGGAGGAGAGAGTGAATTGTAATGGGCTTGAATTTTGTACGAGGTTTTGAAGAAAAGCGATGGAAGTACAGAGAGGCGGGTTTGGGGTTAACGAGGGGTTGCAGAGATATCATTGCCTTTCGAGGATCTAATACTGCGTGTGTTGATAGTGCGGGAGGTGCATACAAGTGTGAGCAAGGGCCAATTTGGCGTTACTTTTAGAAAGTCAAAAAGAATTTTTTAAAGGGATTAATTTTATGAAAGTATTTTTTTTTTTTTTAATTAAAAAGAGCTTTTAAAGAAAACTTGTCAAATACAACTTCCTCTTACTTTTGGAATTAAAAACAAAAACTTTTTAAAAAATTAATTTTCAAATAAAAATAAAAGTAACCTCTTCTAAAAGTCCTAAAAAAACGAAAGTCAAAGCAAAAGTCTTGCCAAATTGGCTCGAAATGTTTTTAGAAGGGATTTTCATGACAAAATTAGGTCATTTGATGGTCATTATTTAGCACAAAAAAATATTTTGAATTACATACAGAATATTTTATTGCTTTAATTTGTGCTTGAAACAAGGGTTCATTCTTCTTCTAAATAATTTTATTAAAAAACTTTTTGGTTATTTGAGAATTATAATTATGCCTTGTTGGGTGGAGATAAAAAATCGGATTTTTAGTAAATTTTGATAAAAAAAAAAATGAAATGTATAATTGAAAAGTTGTGAATCCATAAAATATGTAGTTAAAATTAATTATTAACTTTGATAAAAATTTAAATCTAACCCTTACCAAGTATAAACTAAGCCATTGTTTGACTAACATTTTTCATGGAAAATGAAATTTTGAATAGTAATTTTTAGAAGAATGTATGGTTAAAAAGTAATGAAAATTTTTATATTTACGTGTTTAATATTTTATTGAGTGAATATGCAGTTAAAAAAAGTATGAAAAAATGATTGTCAAACAGGGACCAAGTACTTAAGAGTTTACACTGAACAATCGAAGTTTTAGAGTTGACACGAACATTCGAAGGTTGAGGAGCATAGAATGTGAACAAATACTGTTTTAACACATATTTTGAAATGTTAATTCTGCACTTCTTTTTAACAGTTGTCGACGAATTCACAGTAATAAGGGAATTAAACATTTTACACCAATCCACGTCTACAACAAATAAATTGCCTAAGCTTTTGCATGCCCAGATATTGTCCACAGGATGAGTGGGAAAACAAGACAATATCAGATAATACGTTGAGAGTTCTGCCTCAGCGGTGCTTCGGCATCCTCCCGTCGCTGCTGCTGATGAGCCATCTCTTCATCCTGATTCTCCAATTCTGAACTAGATGGTTTAGCACCAGAAGAAATAAGGTTCTTGAACCAACTAGCTTGGAGTCTAGGAGATCCTCCTCTATTAGAGTTGCTCGGCGACTCTGCATTCAGAAGTGAATTGTTGGAAGCAACTCCGGCAAGAAACCGATACGCCACTCTGCTAGCAGTTACAATCTCAGTTTTAGCTTGCCTAAACTGCAACACCACCAGAATTGGTCAGATATAAAATGTATATGATCCAAAACCAGTCAAACAGAGAAGATCGGTCAGACAATACAGATGGAGACACCCACAAGAATGGAGAAGAGTAAAATGTCGGATCGTGTAGAGCCTACTTATTACTGTTCACTTGTCTCCTCGACTATTAATCTACCTACCACCTTTCTACACTATTAGAAAAAACCCAAAAGAATAAATATAACATTCATCACTTTTTATTAGGTAACCATAGCTTCCTACTCGACATCAAGGAATATTTGTGACTCAGGGAGACAGAGAAAGGTGTTCGATCTCCACTGTAAACTTCGTGTTCTCCATAACATGCAATTGCAAGTGGATATAACTCTCACGTTGAGGTTGAAAGCCAATGAATCTGTATTTGCTTTGCATTTTTCTGATTTCTGGTTGCTTTCTATTGCTCTCATTGGGATTGGGATTAGGGCTGAATTCTGACATAAGCAGGGATAGGACGTCCCTCGACTATGTACAAATTTGCAAAGAATGGCAGTTTATGGTTTCTGTAAACATTCAAATTTACAGCTCACTTTCCAGGATCACCTAGTATACAATACTCGCACGGTCGCACCGTTGCATATGAAGTAAAATTTTATATCGAATATGATACATCTCTAGCAGCTTATACTCTACTTCTTTCCACCCATTTTTCACATTGGAGTCGAGGGCAAGACAGTTGATTATGTCAGGAATGATGATTTTACTGCACAACTTTCAATTAATTTTAAATAAATCTCAAGCGAAGGACAATGTGTTCTAAGAAAATAAATACTATAACCTTACTCGATAAGCTGTGCTTTCTGCTATTTCAGCAGCAGTATCACCAGCGTGTGCAAACCTGTTCACCCAACCTGTCATGAACTCATAAGAGCATAATATAGCGCATGGTAAGTTGCAAAATATTAAATAAAGGGACAGTGAAAAAAATGTCAAAGACGTCACCATTCTAAAATTAAAATGGTAAAAAATAAAATTTACAGTACATTATCAAATTTATGCATAAACTCCAACATATAATCTTTCTCCAGGTCTGCAGCAACTTATCCTCTCTTGCAGGTTCACAAATTCATTTAGATCCTGTACTAGCTCAAAAAATTCTAGACACGCTTCTACAAGAACAAATCACACTAGGTTGAAATTCACATAAAACACAAGAAAACTCATTAATTAACTTCGAACCTGATTCTAAGCTAAATGAATCTAGCTCAAGAAGCTTAGCAACAGCTGCAACAGAAACATCATCCATATTTTATTTTCACCCAAAAGAAGAAGGAGAAATCATATTGGCACAATGATAAAATTCACAATTGTAATTAGAAATACTTAGTTTAGGTCTTATTAAGTTTACAAGTCATGTTAAGATCTTCAAGTTGAGTTAAAAGTAAAAATATTTGTATTACCTGGGAATATTTGCTAAAGTTGCTTTAGGATGTCATGTCACTGGAGCTCATAAATAGATATGATATCCTCACAAAACAAAGAAGATTACAAAATCGTACTTCTTCCCAGATGCCAGAGCATTAAGGATTATTAAGATGATGTGATGAATTCCAACCCAGGAAATGGTCCCTAAATTTCTTTAACTTCCATCATTATTCTTTTTCATCTTTAGCAAGTTCACCAAGAAACCTTCAAACAGATTTACTTTAGTTCCCACGTCTCAGATATAAGTCCAACCAATTTTCTCCTCATCGACCTCCCAAGAAGCTTTAAAACCTTAAAAGTAAATTAGATCAATCCCTATATTATTACTCCTCTCTAACCCAGCCTTCCTACACAGAAGGTTTTTTAGCCTACTGTTTTGCTACTTTTCAAAACCAAATCTCATTAGGTAGACAAACTCAAAACGGCAACTAGCACCACTAGTTTACCAATCTTCTTAAGTTTCACTTAGCCACAATCCACTTAACTTCTTTGATTCCATAGCAATATATATCTCGACGTATCATCGCTTTTCTTTCAAAGACAAATAAATGTTTGGGCATCTGCAACGTCAGACGTTAGCAAACAATGTGAGACTAAGACCTGAATAATATTTCTGCTCCTTAGTAGATGATAGATTAGAGCATCATTATCTATTATAAAATATCCAATAATAACAATTTGAACAGTTGGCTACAATTATAAGGGTGAAGGACTGATAGTCTTCACTCATGAGTAATCCTAAGTACGATTGTCAGCTACATAAATATAAAATTGTTCTTTTGAGTTTAATGTGTCTTAAATAGAGAGACGAAATCCCAGACTTAAAAAGCTTGTCCAAGCTACAAAAGATGACTCCCACCCTGCCTTATGACTATTGAGCCTCCAGAACCGAAGCAAGTATAAAGTTCGAAGGAAATTATTCGGAATGGCCCAACTTAAGGCTAATATGGGTTTATATTGCATATTTCCCAGCAAGCTATAAATGGGCAGGAAGAAAACTATTATCTGACCTTTTTGGAACAAGACCTCCTTAGATGAATCACAACTTGGGGGGGTCAAACAGCCTACATATTTATAGTTAAGTATATGTTGTGCGTGCGTGCGTGGGGAGAAAAAGATACAAAGATTGCAATTACCAGGAAGCTTTGGCACACCAAGTCTTTCACAAAACTCATCACAGAAATGATTGCAATTTTTTGATAACAAATCATAAGAGTGTCCAGGCCACTCTCTACTAAGTTCCCTCAGGATCTGATTAACCTTGAAGATAGAAAAGGTAGTTTCTCCAAGTTTGATGCTTTCACGGAATGTATACATTGGATTCTTTGTAGATGGGCAGCTAAAAACTCCAGTACCTTGTTCACAGTACCCAAAGGACCATTCGTCATCTCCATAAATCTGTTGATGTGTAAATCATCTAAACATAAGAGCATTACATATAACACCTAGACATTTAATATTCAAGAGGTTCAATATATTTTTCAAAAACCCACACCTAACAACCTGAAATCGCATAAAATGTCAAACGATCAGGGACAGATTGGACGGGGGCAGTACTGGGCTGTAGTCCAGTGCTGCCCAAGCATGTCCAGTAAAGACATCCAATTTTTTTACGAATTTTTTTTTTCTTATTTATGAATTTTATTCGTACATTAACTTTTTAAAAACTTTTGCCCTTGTGACGATAATTCCTAGCTCC
The DNA here is from genome assembly GCA_903798395.1 of Fraxinus floribunda. Lineage (NCBI taxonomy): Eukaryota > Viridiplantae > Streptophyta > Magnoliopsida > Lamiales > Oleaceae > Fraxinus > Fraxinus floribunda. The sequence goes on along the minus strand of CAIGRS010190890.1, from coordinate 1,717 downwards.
GTCCCTGCAAACGATATGCTATATGGATGCAAGCAAACATACACAATGCAAAACTCAAGGGAGCATTTATACAAGGAAACTCAAATCTCAGTTATGCATCTTTGATGAGGACCCTTTTATAATGTAAAATTACTGTTCCTTCATCAAATTATACAAGCAAATCGAAAAATGATGGCTATCAAGTGCTATCTTGTACGGGCTGCAGGTTAATATACATGTTGTATCTCTATTATTTCAATACAGAAATATATTCGCTTCGCACAAGTGGATGTAGGCCTACTATTAAACCAAGTAAACTTATGTGTTTTCTCTCTTGCTCTCTCTTTGCGATTCTGTACAATTCATCGATATTGTAGCATGTAACACAACTATTATCAAAGTGCATGTTTACGATGTCAGGGTTACTTCAATGAAGTTCGACTAAATTGGAAATTTCAATTAGGGCAGAGGGCATGATGAAGGTCATACGGAAAGAAATCTAAAGTCATGGATGATAGAGATTGGCAGGAACTTGAAGTGAAGGTTGTGGTATATAAAAACGAAGGGCTAGGATCTCATTTCTACAAATTGAAAGATGATGAGTACTTGGGAGTATTTATGTCATTTGAGTTTTGTTGAGTGTGGTGGTAAGCAAATCTTACTTTTTATTTTTCTTCACTAAGTACTATAAAAATGAAATTTTAGATCTCATTGCTACAAATTGAAAGATGACGAGTAACTTGGGGATATTTATGTCATTTGTGTTTTGTTGAGTGTGGTGGTAAGCAAATCTCAACTTCTTTTTATTTTTCTTAATAAAGAGAAGCTGCAAAGTATAACTGAGTATATTAGGAGAATTCTCTCAGTATTTATGAAAACATAAGATACATCATTATCCAAACACCCACAATAGAACAGTGTAACAGAAAAAAAGAATTGACACCTTGCAAAAATAGGTCGAAGTATGCTATATGCAAAGAATGTGCCGAAAGGTTTTGGCGGAGTGTATGAGGACAAAAACACATATATCCAATAGGCTATCACAACCGAAGCTAGGATTGATGTCACCATTTGAGAAACTATGAAAACTAAGCCGACAGTTGGTCCGTTTAAAGTATCCAATTGCATATGTTATTGTGTTTGTGCCTAATCACTTAATGAGCGAGTTTAACGGAAAGGATGGAGATGTTGGGACTGTACAATTGATCGTTGTTACACATCAAGGAATATTGTGTTTGATGAAGCATCTTCTTGGTGGACATTGCCGAGGGTGGAGCTATTGATTCAAAGGAAATGGAAGATAAATTATAGGATGAGATCACAAAAGCACAACTAAATCCTGCAAAAATAAAACATGCACAAGAATCAAGTGATGAGGATTTTCCTGGCACAATATAAAATCCTTGCCAGACGGATATACACCAGACAACACCAGAAGAGATAAGGTCGATTCAATAAGAGGAGGTTGAGGTACAAACGAGTTCACAACCAAAGCTGGAAGAATCTGGAGTTCGTAAGCTTTTAATTTTATGATGGAATTATCTAGATTTCAAAGCCATCGATACACACTACTATAAATATGGTCCATCACTTGCATTTTGAGATTGAAGAGAGAAAGAAAGAAAAAAGAATTGAGGAGAGAAGAAGAGTTGAGAAAATGAATTAGTGTTGTCTTCCTTTCGTAAATAATATTGTAGTGCTTAGTGGTCATGGTGTGTCTATCCACATTGTGTAATTC
>CAIGRS010190887.1:0-20557 GCA_903798395.1 Fraxinus floribunda | reverse complement strand
ATGGCTGAATAGGTCATAGATTTGTCTCCTTTCTTGATCCTAATTTATTTTCTACTACTTTATTTTTTCTAACATAACTTGTTATCCCGTGGAAGTTCACTGGATTTTTACCCTGGATTTAGCTATGCAAGTTTTGTTATATAACAGGACAGGTTCTTGGTTTTCCGGGTTGGCCTCGCTGCTCTGTCCGGGTGTTAACAACATTAATATTTACATGGTAACAGATAGGATAGTAAAGAAGGGAAAGGAATAACGGAATCCCTTAGCCTTAAAGCATGTATTGGTTTCAATTCAGTTCAGTATTTTCCACTGCCAAAATCAATGTTCATGTCCCCTGCACTTCATCACATCCNTGTCCGGGTGTTAACAACATTAATATTTACATGGTAACAGATAGGATAGTAAAGAAGGGAAAGGAATAACGGAATCCCTTAGCCTTAAAGCATGTATTGGTTTCAATTCAGTTCAGTATTTTCCACTGCCAAAATCAATGTTCATGTCCCCTGCACTTCATCACATCCAAATACCAAAGCTTATTAAATTTTACGGCTTTAATTGCAGAATACTTGTGATCTATTTGCATATGTATATGTTGTCTTTATTTTTATATTACAAGGGTTTACACCAATTTCAATGCTCTGTTCTAATTGTCAGCAAATGGAAGATGCTGATGATGACAACTCCAAAAGGACGGTGGAGAATGTGCTCTTTCTACGGGTAAATTTACTCAAAGAAGTGAGAGAATCTCCTAAAGTGCAAAAAACGAAGAAAGATCCAAAGGCTAGCAATGGAGACGAGGAAACACTCAAAGACTCTCCTGTAATGGGCCTTTTAGACAACAAATCTGAAGTGGACAATCAAGGCTCTGTAATTAGTGAAAGTAGGATTAAGAAGGCCATTTGGGATAGAGCTGATCATTTCACTGCTAATTCTGAGTATATTCTTTTTCTGAGCTCATATTGTTATTAATTGCAACCCCTCTCTTCTACTCCCACTTCCACCCTTTTTGACTTTAGTAGTCACTAGACTCACTATAGTAGTCCGACTGAAAAATGAGTCCCTTGAATAAAATATAAAATGAAAGGGTGAAGCTGGTACCAAATCCTATTAGCACAACAATGCTAAAAAAGAGGGAAGCTTCAGACAGATGCTCTTGTTTACAATTTTGTCAACAATTTGATAGGCTCGGTCTACAAATATACTGTTTCAGTATTTCCTTATTTATCAATTATAAAACAATGCTCTCACTAGTGTATTTTTCAGGAAGATAACTTTGGCTGGAGTTCGCAGACTTTTGGAGAAAGATCTTGGACTTGATAAAAGTACTCTGGATCCTTTTAAGAAGTTAATAAGTGATCAAATAGATCAGGTGGGAAAAATCTTCTGAAAATATCTGAACTTGTGAATGAATGCATTTAATTACCATATTCTCATCAAATTACGGTGTTGTCTAGGTATTAAATTCAAACAGTGTTTCTAAAATTGCTAATCATGTTAAGAGGAAAAGCTCTGAGAACTCTCAAAATGAAACAACAAAAAAGATCAGCAGTGAGACAGGTTCTGATTCTTCAGATGAGGAAAGTGACAAAGGAAAAGACAAAGTAAAATCAAGGAAGCAGGCTGCTCCAAGGGCAAAAGATAAGAAATTGGATGAGCTGAAGAAACGTAAAAGGTCTAACAAAGATAGCCATCTCAATGTCCCTGGCAAGAATCGAAGCATGCATGCAAAGAAGCCAAAAGAAGAAGATAATGATTCAGATAATGATGGGAGTGTATCAGAAGATGGTCAATCTCAATCATCTGTTGGAAAACCTGCGAAGGTCACACTTTCATTTTTCCATGTCTGGATTTTATTTACAAATGTTGGGGCTCATGCATGATCAACATAATCTTGAATACTTTAATTTTGATATGCAGAGGAAAGAACAGTCGACTCCTGGATATGGAAAACAAGTCGACCATCTGAGATCTGTAATAAAATCTTGTGGAATGAGGTTGGTGTGTGTGGATATTCATGTTTAAGCATGTGTTGACCCCCATTATAATGAAAATTTTTAGGAAAATGTATTTTGGAATAGTATTTTTTTGGAGAATATGTGGTTTAAAAAGAAGGAAAGGTTTTGAGTTTACGCGTAATATTATTTTATTGAAGAATGTGTGGTTGATAAGAAAAGAGAGAAAAATGAACTATAATTATAATGGGGGCCAAACAAAGAGGAAGTTGTCATTATCAACCTCTTATGATGGTATCTCATTTTCTCAATTGAAAACGAACAGCGTTGCTCCTACAGTTTACAAGAAAGCCAAGCAAGTACCTGACAGCAAACGAGAAGCCTTTTTAGTGAAGGAGTTGGAAGGGATTCTCAAAAGAGAAGGGCTATCTAGCAATCCTACTGAGAAAGGTAACTGTAAGATTCCGATATTACACTTATTTATGGATAACATGTCATAAAATATATTGTTGATACTCTTGATAACCTGCTTGCTTACTCTCACACTCTGTAACTCACTCACCCAACTTGGTACTCCCTGTGATCTCTTGGATCTAACACCGATCTGGCACTAGTATTACTTGGTGCTTGCAAATGCTTACTTGTTCATGTCAAATGCAATGATCACAGTCTCATTAATGGACTCTTTAGGCCAGTGATAAAATTCGTTCAAGCATGTATTAAATAGAGATCTGAAAATAGCTGCACTTGACTTAAAACCACACACCTACACACTCTTATCTCCAAGAGGCAAGAACCATTACCCAAGCTGGAAGGTTGAAAGAAGGGGCTGGTTGGGGTTGGGATGTTCTTTTTCTATTTTTTAGTTTATATTAAGTGCTTAAATTAAAACTTAAACAGTGGGTCTCAAAGAAAGCGTGGATAAAAAGTGAGTAAAAAAATAGTAAGTTGTGGGTCCGTAGAATGTTTGTTTGGCATGTTTAAGTTATAATTTAAGTTTTGCCAAACATGCACTCAATTTTTACTGAATGTGAAGGCAAAACTGCCTTTTTAGAGGATTTAATGTTTGCCTTCAAATGGAAAAGAAAAACATGGGACATAGATGGTTGCTAAATACTAGTTTGGGAACCCTGTTGGCCAAGAGTAGTGGAATCAGCAACCAAGTGCTAGTTGACCCAAAGAAAGGGCGGTCCTTTCTCATATTTTCCTTGTGCTGATTCGTGTCGGTTCCATCTGGCATCAGTCCCTATGTGTGCACGTGTTTCTCTGACTCTTGGTGGTCGAGGAAAAGATGGAGGAAAGCAATAGAGGGAGGGAAGGGGTAGCAGCTCTGAGCTCTCCTAACCAAGCATTTGTACTTGACTAGCCTGTTTGAGATCCGGTATCTATTAGTGTTCATTTGGATCCAGACTTGGAACCTATGTGGACTGTACTCTTCTTCTGTTACATATGCCACACAAAACTATAGAGTACTGTGCTTGTCTTTGCCTATACCACCTTCTAGTCTCCGGTACATTATTTTAGTTGCAAAAATTTTCACTGTGCACTTGCGTAGAAATTGGCTTTTGAATGAAAAACCAAAGTTGTGCTTGAAAATTGAGACTAATTTTGGTTGATTAAGACACGCTTTGAAGTATTGATAAACAGTGAAACAGTATCCATTCTACGGTTTGAATTCTGCATATATTGCATGCTCTCACAATAATATGTTCTCCATGCATGCCAACTATATATCTGTCTCTTCATGCCCCCCAACCAAGATTTGCCACCACCATGCACAGACAGCCAGGAAGAAAACCCGGATGGAAATGATTTCATTTAATACATCTCTCAGAAATTAAAGACTGTAGAAAGAGAAAAGAAAGAGCAAAAGAACTTGAAGGCATTGACATGAGCAACATCATTTCAAGTTCACGCAGAAGGTCAACAAGCAGTTTTATGGCTCCTAAATCTAAAGTAGAGACTAAAGGTGAGAAGGATGATGTCAAAGCTAGTAAACACAAGGATAATAAGGAAAAATATGGCAATGATGGTGATGAACAGGAAGAAACAAAAGTTGATAAGGATGATGCCAAAACTAGTGAACACAAGGATAACAAGGACAAAGATGGTGATGACGGCAATGAAGAGGAAGATAAGTTGGAAGAAGATGAAGAAGAAGAAGACGATGACGACGATAGTAGTGAAGAATTCAATGAAGGTATATCTTTGAGGTTCTTCATGCCAACTCCCTTACCCCTCTTACGAGTTTTTAGATGGTATGTATATTTGAAATTAAATATTGTCATGTGGATTGTGGTGCTGAGTAGTTGCCAGACTGCTCCTAAATTGCAGCATACAAGGGTATCATAGAAATGTTATGCTTAATGCCAAGTTACAAAGTATTCTGTTGTAATTGGAAAGTCGAGAAATGTTAGGGTGTGTTCGGTGGAGATTAAAATCGGATTACAATTGAAAAATTAGCCGTTATTGTTGACTTTTATTAGACGAGTGGGACCCAATAACGGTTATATTTTCAATTTTAATTCGATTTTGAGCTCTACCAAACAAGCTCTAAATCGAGTTGAGTATCAAGACTTAGCAAAACTGTCAAACACATTATGACATTTCAAAATTGTTGCACTGCAAATGAGAAGAAAATAGAGTATAACCTTAACATAAAAGGCCTTGTAGAAGAGTAAATGGGCACATTCTAATCTGAACTACTTTGTTTATTCCTGCGATCGATCTAATTTGAACATAAATAGGAGTGCTTTCAGTGTCATAATATTTTTGCTTTTACATGCAGATGACGGCAAAAGCGACTAAGCTCTGCATCACGTTCTTGGAAGGTATATGTAATGATTTGTAGAAGTGCAGATATGTAGTATGTAGTAGTCATTTTCTGCACTTGAATTGTATTGTTTTTTTGTTGGGTAGTATTTATGATAAACAGCATATCGTTTTAAAAAAGTAATGTGAGTTGGTCATATGGAATCATTTATAATGTTATGATTTTTTGCTGTGTGAAATTGCTGGTTTAATACGGTGAATAGATTATGATGCTAATGCATTAGGAGCTCTTAGGGCCGTTTGATTGTAAATGTGGAAAATGGGTGAGAAGAAAATGAATGTCAGAGAATTATATTATCTAGAAATTGTTTTATTGAAAATTATAATTAATTGTGTTTGATTGATATAATTTTCTACCTGAAAAATATTGAAAGTTTGGTGTCCATTTGACCTTTTTTTTATTATTATTATTATGAAAATTGTCCATGAAAGTGATAACTTTTTCTACAATTGGATCTAGAATTTGTTCCAATTGGCCAATTTTTTTTTATTTTTTTAAAAAATTACCATATCGACTACTATTCGTTTGACTTTGTTTTGTATGAAAATTGTCCATTAAAGAATTTGTTTTACTATTGTCGATAGAATTTTTTTCAATTGCCATTAAAAAAAAAAACTTGGAAAATTTTTACTAACCAAAACACAAAAAATGTTTTTCCTCCAATCCGGAAAAGGAAAGTAAGAGGACAATGGGCCAGATATAAGACAAATGACCTTATATTTTATGTTAATTATTTGGTAAACAATGGGCCAGCACTCGGGAGAGTGCGTGGCTCCCATAGCTGCTTTTACGCAGATTCCGTGCGGCCCTTTTTACCACGAACTATTTCCACGTTAAACACCTTCATTTCATATTCATAAATATACAATTTAGTCAACCTTTTATTATAAAAAAATTGTACGAACAGTTCAAGAGTTTGGATGTGTAACAATTAATGTGGAATTTTAATAAATATTTAGATTGTTTATGTTGTTGGAAAATAATTGTGTAAATATAAAGAAATGTTGAAAACTAATTTATATCAATAGTGAATGGACTCTCTCTAATCGTTTTGGTTTTTAAATTAAGCGATTTAATAAATTTGCACCTGTTTGGTAGACATTAAAATTTTCATTTTCATTCTTCTACTCATTTCAACCACGCATTTTTCAATAAAATAATAATTTTATCATATGATTTTCCTTTTTATTTTTTTTAATAACATATTTTCTATCAATTTACTATTCTAAAATACGTTCTTTCAAAATAATGTGACTCAAACATACCCCAAATATAACTTCCTAAACTTCATTCGAAGTTGAACCCAACCCTTGAATACTAGTCAAGTTTCCTTGAAATTAATTCGATTTTATGTTCGATAATACTCGGAATTGTCTTAATCAATAGGATAAGATAAAGTAATTATGTATGTGAGCTCTAAGCTACGTACAAAATGTGAAACAATTTCATAAATCAAGAATGTGGTTCTATTATGAAAAAGGCCTTACGTACAGGTGAGTTCCACAGAAGAGGTTACTTGAAACAGATCAATGCAGTGTTGAGACAAAAACAAACGAAACTCACCTGTATTTGTAACATTGTTCTTCTATTATAGCCCATATATACAAAATACTCTATTGCTTAATTAGTATTTATTTTAAAATTTTTTGATCATTTTCTAGCATTGGACCGACCCTACAAATTTAACTGTTTAAGAAAAGTAGTCATCATCGAATCCAATATCCACTTACAAATCAAATAATTGGATGAACATTCAATTCTGTGGGGTGTAAAAGATTGCGCGTCCGTGGATGTTTTGGTTGGTTTATATTCTCTCTTCTTTTTCTCATTTTCTCTCTCTGTTTTTTCGTTCTTTCTGTGGAGAGGAGAGAAGAATACTGAAGAGAGCCATAAAGCTTAGCTAAAAATAGCTTCTTTTTTCTTCCAGTTTGATGACCCGGAATTAATCCCTTTACCGGAGTAGAATATAGCGTGACGGGACCTGTCATGGATGGATTCACGGACGGTAAGACACGTGGATGGTAAATATTTCCATGTCACGAGTGTCTGTCACCGCCGTCGCTGCTTCTTCTTCCGCCAACTCTTCTTCCTCCTCCTCTTTGCCACCTTCCTTCCATCAACAAGGTAATATCGTAAACTCAGATTTATTGCGATTGATTTTCAGCACAAATACACTTTTCCCATGATCCTGTACCTGTTCCATTTTGCAATGGCGTAGATTAACAGTGTTGAAGACAAGATTTAAATCAATATCTTGTGCACGTATCCTTTATCAGAAAATAATGACGAAGATAAGATTTAAATAAATACTCTCTAAAAGCTTACTCATAGATCACATGCAGATAATATTGTTGTTGCCTCTCAATTTCTTCTACTCTTTTGGCAGTCTGCAGATTGCTGTTTATTTTTTTGGGCTTCTAATTTTAAGCTCCAATCGAACGCAGCGAACACGTGTACAAATTTATCACACTCCTTTTTTTTTTGTTCCGTCTTTTTTCCAGCAATAAATCCTTTTTTTACTGTATTAAATGTATTTCTCCAAATTGTTTGTTATAAAGATTCAATTTTTATACGATCGTTTTAAAACTTTATTCATTATCTATATGGCAATTGCTATTTTTTTATTTATTTTTAGTTCATTGCAAGAATAAGTGAATTTCCCAAAAGGAAAAATAAAAGGAAAAGAAGAAGCTGAAAACCCATATTCATTAGGAACGTGTGGTATTTTTTTCTTTGTTTTGTTCTTCGTTATCACTTAGTGAGGTCATATTTGGAAATTGGAAAAATGGATACATGATTTTTGTTAAGAGTTGTCCATATGTAGGCATGTTTTAAGGGAGTATTGGAACTGTATTAAGGAAGAAGAATAAGTTGAAATATTGTTCATTTTATAGTTTAGTCTCAAATTTTGAACTGATGACAGGCTGATATCATTCAGATGCTTTACGGCAAATGAACTGGAGATCGAGAGAACCAATGAAACCTGGACCTTACCCTGTGCGTGAAGGTGAACAGGACTGCTCGTACTACATTCGAACAGGTCTATGTAGATTTGGAACTACTTGCCGATTTAATCACCCTCCTAATAGGAAACTGGTAAGGGCTTCAATTTTTTTTTTAAGAAGGATCGAAAATTTCAAGTGCTACTTGGAACGTAAGCCAAGTTAGCGCATTATGTTATTACCTAATCGCACACTTAAGCGACTTCACTTCTTCTGATGGCATGATCTTTTCCAATTTGCATGTCTTGAAGTGATATTAATTTAGAAGAATCTAAATTTTTATAAAAAGAAATGTGTAAATTCATAAGTACTTGCACACACTTTTGCCATTTAAATATTCTCTATAGATCTGTGCGCTCTTGGATTTGGTAAAACTTATACATTCCCAATCATAGGCTATAGCCACGGCAAGGATGAAAAGAGAGTACCCAGAAAGAATAGGACAACCAGAATGTCAGGTATTGCATGTTTACACTTGCCTTATATCTTGCTGTTATATAAACCTCATCATCATTTTTTGAGGCATAAAACAATGGAATATATTTATAATGCTGTCAACACAGGTTTTCATTAATTTTGTCAGTTCTGATTTCAAATTCTAAGTATTCTGTTTGGTGCAAATAGTGATTTTAATACAAGTAAATGTGTGCATTGCTGTTATTACTCAAAGCTTCATGCATATGTTTATGTTTTGTATCTTGTTAAAATTCTTGTAATATCAAGAATTAGTGCATAGAATTGAAGTCCAAGCACAGACAGCTGAATATTCAAATGAGTCCCAAAATTCAGAATTACCTGTTATCCGATTAAAAACCTGATTGTTCAAATAGCACACCAGAATGGCAGAATCCTTTAACCATAAATTACAACTGCTTTTGGACAAGCATTTTCCACAAGAGGTGGTGCGAATCCTACTAATGTATTGAAATTAACTTGCCAACCACATGGTCAACATCACGAGAAATTTTCTTAAAAGATATTCCTTCATGAAAAACAGAATATATTTCCTTTAGTTACCATTTCACGATTCTTGTTTCTAGCTATCCTTAAGAGAGAGGAAAACCTCTTGAGATTGTGAATGTCTTTACATTAGGCATACCTTGAGAAATGCAGTTTATATAGGTATCAGTAGGATAATAGTCAAACTTGCAAAATTTGATTCTTGTCTTCAGTGCACATTGTTGTTAACATGATAGAATTGCTTCTACTGGCAGAAGCCTTAAAAGTGAACGTGCTTCGTAAAATTCTTGTTCGCGTTATGTCACTGATCTATCCTAGATAATTGGTAATGAGATCAAAGGGCTATATGTTTTACACGAGTATGCCCATCTACGTCTGGGCGTTACATTCTTAAGATTTTAGATTATTACCTGATCCATATCTTGATGCAGTCTCCTGGCATGTGAAACTCATGCTTCGTAATATTCTTGTTCGCGTTATGTCACTGATCTATCCTAGATAATTGGTAATGAGATCAATGGGCTATATGTTTTACACGAGTATGTCCATCTTCGTCTGGGCATTACATTCTTAAGATTTTCGATTATTACCTGATCCACATCTTGATGCAGTCTCCTGGCATGTGAAACTCTGCTAGTTTAGCAATTTCTGTGTAGTTCTTTAAATGTTGTCATCATTAAAAAATATGGACTTAAACTACTTAAATGATAAAAAATATTGCTGTATGTATAAAATATTATTATATTTCTTTGATTATTTAAGATATCTGCATGCCATCTAATTCCTGAAGACCCGGTCTCTGAATAATTTTGTGGGTTTGACGGGTTTGGACCTTGAAGAAGGATCACATTATATGACTCGCCAAAACTAATGGAAAAGAGATTGTGATAGAAAAAGAGCTGTATCTACATCTGTATTTTTTTTCCATAATGCTTTGTACGGAGCTAAAATTTGCTTTTTGAACAGGAGTGTCTGCAAGCTTTCTCGTGTGAATAGTCTCTATCTTTGATTGGTGATATGGATTCTACCATTTATACACATACTTCTTGATTAAAATATTCAAACACGAACAGGCCAATTATTAAAGTAGGTAAATTCTTGCAACCTGATTATAGGTTGAAAGTTCTAGCCTTTACTTGGAGGAATAAACTTTCTCTTCTGTCCTGGAGTTTATCAGTGTCCTCGTAGGATTTAATCTGTGTATGTGCACTAAGATGTAGCCACAACTATTACAGTGGCTTTTGCAAGGATTTTGTATTTGAATTAAATATCACATATTTTCTTTGGGTTCTTGTAGTTTAACAACCTTCATGCATCGCTAAACTAAATTTGATCACGGATCTTAGATGGGACCCACAATTTCAATGACCTTGTTTGTGCACCCAAAAAATTCAATATGCATGATTAAAAAATTTCAAGGATGAATAGTTGTGTGCTTAGGTTCAGTATAGTTCCAAGAAAGCTGCCACTTCTGGCACAGAAATTTCATGCAAATTATAATGTGTATATTTATCTCCTTCCCTCAAGTGTTTTCATTAGTATATTTTTACTTCAAGCGAAGGTGCTCATTTTTAAGATTATTCCATTTCTTTAACTAGTATTAGGATTAGAGTTGGATAAAAGTTCCCGAACCGAACCGAACCAAGCGGTTCTTCAAAAATTAAATACCCGAATGGGTATTTGAATCGAAAACTGATGAGTTCGGTTCGGTTCGGTTCTCGGTTCTATGCTAAGAACCGAAGAACTGAATAAGAATCAAATCTAAATAATTTTTTAATTTTTTATATTGAATTAATTAAATTATTTTAATTTTTTCTAAACAAATTAGCAAATTAATTAGGTAAATTTAATTTTTTGTTTGAATTTTCTCACCCAATTTATTAATATCTAATTTTTGGTATTTGTATATATTGTTTGTATATATTGAATTAATTTTATTTGACAACTTGTTATTTATATGTTTTTAAATTGGGCTATGTTAATTTATAATAGTTACGAATGAACATGTTATTAGTTATATTTACGTAGTGTTGTTGTAAATGTTAAAAAATTTAATTATGGTATGGAACCGAACCGGAACGGTTCCATAATTATATTTGGACTAGACGGTTCCATTCATTAAATACCCGAAAATCTTGGGTCGGTTCGGTTGTGAAGATAACCGAACCGGATCGTGTCCAGCCCTAATCAGGATATTCTTTGGAGAGGCTGGATTTTCTCAGCTTGTTATGTGGAGTCTAGTTTACTTCCTCAAATTTTTAAATCTAGAGTTCCGTATTCGTAATTAATTGCTTGTTAATTCATTCAATATAACATTTTGATATCTTTTTCAGTATTACTTGAAAACTGGAACCTGCAAGTTTGGACCTACATGCAAGTTTCATCATCCTAGAGACAAAGCTGGAATTGCTGGAAGAGCTGTCTTGAATGTTTTGGGTTATCCACTTCGCCTGGTTTGGAATTTCTGTCATTTTTTGCTTAATTTGTTTCTTCGAGCTGAATGACACATTTTGATCAATGATTGCTTTTGTGCCTATCTTGCATATGCTTCCTTTCACTTCATAATTGTGCAAAAAGCTTTAGAGCATGAAATCAGATAACATTGTATCCAAGTCCGTGCATATCAGAATGGTGATTCCGTTAAAATTATGAGATGTACATTGCTATTAATGCTGGTAAAGGTCACTAAGTCATTGAAGAAGTACTTGGAGAAATTTTGATGGAGGTAAACAAATATAGTTAGTTGATCTTATGATCTGCAATAAGAAGCAGCCATGAATACATGCTACACAGGAACATGATACTATGAAGATACACCTGCTTCCTTTTTTAAAGAATAGAAAATTTTGAACTATTCTCTCCATTTTTAGCTGCTAGGCCTTTTTGCCATCATTTGCCAAAGATTAGAAATAGTATTCAGTTGTTACTCTAGATAGTGCTTTCTTTACTGCTGTAGATCATGTAGGAATTTAAATCCCTCATTCATCATCATTCTTTCATTGTTTAAGTTTCAAAATGTGGTATCTATTTAATTGAATTTTCCTTTGAACAGAATGAGGTTGAATGTACCTATTATTTGAGAACGGGACAATGCAAGTTTGGGAGCACTTGTAAATTCCACCATCCCCAGCCATCCAATGCAATGGTCTCTTTACGTGGTTCTGCATATCCTCCTATCCATTCTCCAACAACTCCTGGTCAGCTATCATTTCCCTTCTCAAGAGCTTCTTTTGTTCCGAGTCCAAGGTGGCCAAGCCCTTCAAGTTATGCACCAGTGATTATGCCTCAGGGAGTGATATCAGTTCCGGGATGGAACCCATACAATGTAATCTTTCTGATGATTCTTTATTTTTGTATAATTGTATTGTTTCTTCTTTTCAAATGAATTTGAAGGTACAGTAATTGGGACAGTCAAGTAAAATGAGCATATGGATTACAAAAATTAATCAGACTAGAATATGTTTATTGGGAAATCATGAATATCAAGAAACAAAAAATCACAATGAAGTAAATGCTATATTTCTATATGGAATTTAATACTAAGTTTTACTTGTAAAGTGTAAAATCAAATTAAGTTGAGGACTGAAACCAGGGAGCCACTATCTATATACTCGTGGCTTAATTTTTAAACCTAGAAGTTTTATTCAGCTATTGGACTGACATCTTCAGCGACTTCTGCAGTCATTTTTGCGTTAGGAAGCATGCAGCACCGAGTGATTCCCATGCAGAAATTGTACTCTTAATTTGGCAGAACAATTAAATATATAAAGCAAATATGTGATTGCATCCAAAACTTGAATTGTCCTGGGATCAGAGAAAGTGCAAGTTCTCTCCTGTTAGCCTGTAGTTTGAGTTGAGATAATAGAACAAATGCACCGTTATATAGGACAACAAAGTTCTACCAGATATTAAGAGTGATTCACGAGTGTCATTTGCAACGAAGAATTCTGGTGTCTTTGATTCAAAATGCAATAATATGGTGCAAAATGTTTGTGTCACTTTCACATCCTCTCTTGGCTCAATATATCCTGTATAATCTGTTACCATAATCCCTCAGGTGTAGTTGCTTATTATTCTTTAATGCATTAGATGTCCACACATGTAGAGAGCACTGTTGCATTTTGAATTTAAAACAATTCATTTAGAAGTTATGAAATTATTTGAATTCTGAATGCGCCTAGGTAATGGTCTCTTTTCCAGGCTCAGCTGGTTTCTGTTTCATCTTCAGAAAGCCAACATCCAACTGCAGGAAATGACCCACGTCAGGGTGAAGCTGCAAGCATGGGATCTCAGTTTCGTTCTGGTTCTACACCTGTGGGGTATTATGCATTGCAGAGAGAGAATGAGTTTCCTGAGAGACCTGGCCAGCCAGAATGCCAATTCTATATGAAAACCGGGGACTGCAAATTTGGTGCAGTCTGTAAATTTCATCATCCCAGAGACAGGCTTATCCCTGTTCCAGACTGTGTCTTAAGTCCAATTGGACTTCCTTTGAGGCCAGTAAGTAATTTTGGTTATTTAACTAATTCTCTTGAAAAGCTTGTTGCACACTTTCCATCCGAGATCTATGTAATTCCATGGTTCTATTTGGTTTTAATAAGCACTGGTTTTGGGCATTGGAAACAATCATTTTTATCTGTGGACAATCTTAGCAGCATATTTGGCACTTTAGCCAGCTCTTATAGTTAGATGCCAGAAATATCCTTGGTGCACTCATCGTACTTGCTAGTTTGGTATGCCATCCTCCTTTTGCTTCTTGGAGTACTCATTATCTTGCTTCACTTTATTTGAGTGCACCATTGTTCTTATCTTCGCGTGTCTAATTTATTGCCAAAGTTTGGCTGAGGGTGAGGCATATTGAGAAAAAAGTGGACATACCAAGGTGATTGTCAGATACTCATGAATAGAAAGATAATGATAAAATTGAAAAGGTGGCATAGTGGTTGATATCCCTGCTGGTGCAAGGTCTAATAGGTCAGTTCAGCCTTACCCTCAGTAGATAAGATGAAACTGTGTTTTGGAACTTGTAAACCGAGGTCTAAAGGAATAAACTTACTCTTTCCATGGCTCACTCCAACATAGTAACAAGATTAGGATGATTTATTGTCAACTAATGACCATTAACTAGAAACAAAACGAAAATAAATAAAGTAGACCTTGTCATATCTTAAAAGAACAATTTCATTCCCTCACACACTTGTTCTCCCCTCACACACTTGTTCTCCCCATCTCATAGTGCTTTAGTTAAATGTTACTGTTTTTAAATCCTTCTTGAAGTTAATTTACCTCAACTATGTGCTTCTCTATAATCTTAATACATAATATCCCTTCTTCTGCAAAAGGGAATTTTTTTTCTGCTATGATGAGTCGAAACAGCAGATGTCCCATTACAAATGCTGAGTATTTGATTACAGAAGATATTTTACACCAAAGAGAAATTTGTGCTATATCATGTTAAAGATCTCTTATCAACCATGAAAAGAACATATTTTTAATTTGTATAAAGTTCAATATATAATTTCTATACAAACTTTTAAATGTTTTGATCTTCTCTTCAATGCTGTTTTTAATATGAAGGTTATTTTTGCATTATAGATTTATTATTCTGAATTCCTCAAGATTTTCTGCCATAATTGTTTAGCCTTTTAAAGAATTTCAGAAGCTCAACTTTTAGTTTCAAGTTTTCATTTGATCTCCTGGAGTTCATAATGATCTTTGGACACTATAGTCAGGATAATGAAGCCACCTAGTTAAGAAATTTTTGTTTCTTTGCTCTAGCTGAAGTCTTGACATGGTTTACTCCATTATTTCTCCATATTACATGTACAGACAGGTCTTAATGGCTGTAATATACATACTGTTCTTTGTCCATCTCATTTAGGTTAAATTTCTGTTTTCTCGTTCTTTTATCTCATCTTCCCTTTAAAGTCAAGGATGGGGATCTTCAATTTTTTTTCCCGTGGGAGGAGGGGGAATGGAATGATGCGGCCTGACAAGAGCTAAAGGAAATAGCCTCTGATTGGATGGTATTCTGAGTAGTTTCGTCGGTATAGCCATTTGTGGTCGAATTTATGAAGTTATGGAATGAAAAAATTTGATCGTATTTTTTTGTGGATACATGATTATCAGAGGCTTTTTCCATTTAGAATATTTGATTTATTAATGTAAAGATGTGGTTCAACATTTTGTAGACGTGTCACATCTTTGGCACATAGTTTGACATTATTTGAATGATATAAATCGGAAAAAGGAGGAAAGACAAGTGGACGAAGATTAAAGAGGAAAGAATAGGAGGGAAGGAGAAAGAGAGACATGTTAGTTGTTACTATAGTCTATAGCTAAACTTTCCTGTACGAAGTTTTTTCAAAGATATCAACTGAGGATTTCGTTTTTACACTTCTTTCCTTGTTGG
The DNA here is from genome assembly GCA_903798395.1 of Fraxinus floribunda. Classification (NCBI taxonomy): domain Eukaryota; kingdom Viridiplantae; phylum Streptophyta; class Magnoliopsida; order Lamiales; family Oleaceae; genus Fraxinus; species Fraxinus floribunda. The sequence goes on along the minus strand of CAIGRS010190887.1, from coordinate 5,398 downwards.
TTTTAGGGAGAGCCTCTGTGTCAATTCTTTTCTCGATATGGAATCTGCAAGTTTGGTCCAAGTTGCAAGTTTGACCACCCGATGAGGGTTTACACATACAATCTTGCTGCATCATCATCAGGCGATGCTCCAGAAGTTCGTCGTTTTTTGGCTTCATCATCAGGAACTGGTGTGTCAAGTTTGTCTGGGAAAGGGCTTGTGGAAGCAGGCTCTACAAATAAAAGGGGACTATCTTAGTCTGAAGCAAGACAGATAACCTCTGATGATGATGAACATTGACTCAGAATGATAAACTGATTCTCCAAACACTAGTTTCAGTCTTTGGAGAATATAAATATCAGTTCTTGTACATTCATTCACATGGGTGGAGATTTATAGAATTCAATTTGAAGGGAGTTTTTAGCACTTCACCACATTGTATAAATCTGCTAACAGCAATTCACATTTGGTGAAGCTAATAGAGAAGATTTCGTCAATCATACAGCTATGTGCTCTCATCACTCTTAACCTGAAGTTTCCCACAATTTTGATTTTTTTCATGACTTGTAATTTGTTTGGATTCGAATTTTAGCACTTAAAAAAAGAGTGTACAATCTCTATTATCTATTCTCCAATTTCATATTTTGTTGTTTATTTGAGCAATTTATGTAACAATTAGCACATCATTATAGTCATCTAACGAAAATATTTGAATTTTTTTAGAGTTCTTTCAAATATATGATGAAATCCCTATTGTAAGTCCCAGAGCGTTGAGAAAAACATGTTGATCGTAAAAATTGTAACAAAAATGTATAGTGTAGAAACTTAAAGATCGGAAGAGCACAAGAATTGTTTTGCCCTAAAAGGGCCCAGATGTTCATTCGTTGCTCTCACCCTGTGAGCATTTGTCAAGAGATACTGCTCCAGATCCATTAATTTCAACCAAGAAACAGTATAAAATATATGAAGAAAATTCCTCCAAAGTTCTCTCTAACCTCTCTATTTACAAATTAGTAACCAAAATACTCATGATCTTATCATTGTTTGAAAATTTGATAAGTATCATATTTTTATCTTAAAAGAAAAGTTCGTTTTTTCCTTGAAAACCCATCTCCTATTAGTAGATAGAACCTAAATTCACAAAGCATTTACAGAACCTGATCCCTGTAGGTTAGCATGTAAATAGTCCAAAATAGAAATGGATTTATGAATTCCAGTTTTAAAAGGTAATCTTTTCTGTTTTCCAATTACACAATCTTCACAAAAATCAAACTTTTCAATTTATCATTTCCAAAACATTCAAGTTTATTTAAAATGATCAGTCCCTTTTCAAAAATGTAGCCAAGTCTTTTATGCTAGATTTTACTTATCAGAGATAGAATTTACACCTACAGAGCTATGACCTATTATATGTTGAGCACAAAACAATGTAAATTCCATTTATGTTAGGAAATGAGATAACATCTTTGTTATCATAATTCAATTTTATGAGACTTGTGTAAATCGATATATTGTATTTGTCATCTGATTCTCCCAAAGAAATTAGATTTCTTTTAAGTTCAGACACATATCCAGTATTATTCAACTCAAGTATATAATTATTATTAGCAACAATTTTAATTTTTCAATTCTCTTAATTTGACAACTCATGTTATTTCCCATCTGAATTAGTCTTGAGATTAACAATTTCACGAAACCATTCTTTAATGGGACACCTATGGAAAGTGTAGTCAAAATCAAGAATCCATTCTTGTGGGTCTCTTTTGGTTGTACTGCCAAGGACGACATCCTAAATATCAAGATCATTCTTGCAGGCAATAGTTACAGAGCTATTAGAATTGTTTCTTTCTTTCATGTCAGAAATTTTCTTGAAACAATATTTTATTACGTGTCCCGTTTTTCCACAATAATAGCATTTCCTGACTTGATTATTAGATTTCACTTGATTCTTATTTTTATCTTTGAATCTAAGATTTTGGGGGGTTTTCCTTTCTTGTAAGAATTGAAATTACACAAATTATTCTTCTTATTTTTGTTCAGTTTTTCTTTTATTTGTTATCCTTTACTAATTTTAGAATCTTTGAACTCAGATTTTAGTTCTATTTCTTTGTTCTTCAAAGTTGAGGTTATGATATCAACAATAAGATCTTCTCTCCCATTTTGTAAGGCATTTCAGAAGTCCCTATATTTATCACTTAGTGAATTCAACAGGGCAACAACTTGTTGATCATCAGAAAGTTTCACATCACAACTAGTTAAATCTTGAATTAATTTTGTGTATTTGTCAATATTTTCTTTTAGGCTGTAGGAAGAGTCAAACCTAAAATTATAAAACTGCCTTAGGAGGTAACACTTTTTTGACATGGTTATAGTTAGGTAAAGAGTTCCTAACTTAGCCCATAAGCTCTCAATAGTAGTGATTTTACCAACTTTTCTAATGACACTATCAGACAGGTGAAGAAAGATGGAACTCCAGGGAACCTCATCCAGTTCTTTTCTCGTATAGGCACTAATCTCAACCGCCCAAGACCCATCATGGGCAGCAGCACATCTCTGTTGTAACAACAAAGCTCCCATTTTCTGGCGTTAGAGACGGAAGTCTCCAGTACCATTCTATGTCCCAACTTCAAATTTGTGTGGAGTGGATATGTTGACAAATATGATCACAAAATTACAATTATACAGCAACCATAGTATTATTGACTCAAACAGCTCAATGGAATTGCAAAAAGTGTGAATTTCAGAGTAAGCAAGTGTGAAGATTTGTGCCTACTATGCAACTCATTCAGTCATAGGTATTGGAGTTAACAAGTATGATTGTCAATTTGAAAAGGTCTAAGGAGTAATAACCTTTGATTCCACCATATTCTCATATCCCCGCAGGAGATCTTGGACAAAGGAAAGTAATGGTAAATTAATTATCTTAATAATCAGTTTCAGAATTAACAAAAACAATTAACAAAATAAGGGGAGACTTTAGAAAATACTAGAGTTTAAAATCTCAAAATTTCAGAATGAAGGGAAGAATCGAAAAATACCAAAATTGAACCAAGAATCCCAATTTGAGTACAAGAACCCAACGAGTCATAATGACTCGGTAAAACTTAGTAGTGAGTCAAGAACTCAGCAGAAATCTGAGTGAGTCAACTCAATTCGCCAACACTCAGTACGAGTTATAAGAACTACCAAGACTCAGTAATGAGTCGGACTAAAATAGCCAGAACTCAGTGTAAACAATAGATCTAACAAAATCATGAGTGAGTTAAAAGGTTTTTGGAGGAAAAACAGAGTTTAACCTCAAGACAGCGAACGATCTCAAAAGATCTTATAGATCTAACCCAGAAAATACCACATAATCATTACGAGACGTCGAGATCAAACCAAAGGTTGAGTCGAGGGTAGATCAACAAAAACCTTTTTTAGAAAACAATTTCTTATGCAAAACTTTAAGAAATTTCCATATCTGTAACTTTATATAATTTTTGAAAAACTAGTTTTTTTTTTTTTTTTTTCTTTCAAAAAAAACACACTTTAAGCCAAATCCTTTGATGTGGCTATGATACCACTTGTAAGTCCCAGAGAGTTGAGAAACGCTTGTTGATCGTAAAAATTGTAACAAAAATGTAAAATGTAGAAACTTAAAGATCGCAAGAACACAAGAATTGTTTTGCCTAAAAGTGTCCGAATGTTCAATCGTGAGATCTAATCACCCATTGAGCATCTACCAAGAGATATTGCTCTAGATTCATTAATTTCAACCAAGAAACAGCGCAAAATGTAGATTTCTACAAAGTTCTCTCTTGCCTCTCTATTTACAAATTAGTGATCAAAATACTCGTAATATCACAAAGATCGTACAAAACAACAATCATTCTTACCCAAAGAACAAAGATTAAATACAAAGATCACATTTATAGAATTTCAAAGAAACCCTAGCCCACTTAGAGACAGAAGAACTATCCACAATGCAGGAGACTGAAGAGCAAGTATAAGTATCAATCCATACCAACAGACACAATTCAAGGTCAAGAGTTAGCCATGTGGATGGCATATCAAAACACTTAAAATCAGGAATAATACTATTCATCTCCACTGAGGTTGAACCTCAGTCTATATGACAATTACATGGCATTAAATGATAGACTCAATTAAATGAGTCATGTGGCTTTGTATTTAAATCAATTTATCATTTAATATCATGTAATTGCTACATAGACTGTGGCTCAACCCTAGCGATGATGAATAGCATTACTCTATAATCAGAAGTAAAGTCGTGTAAATTGGAAATATGTTTTAACCAAATGGGTCTTAACCCAGTTTTAGAAAATAAGGCAGCCCAAGAAGAATGTGCAGCCCAACAGGCCAAGTGAAAATAGCGAGGCAGCCCAAACATTTTAACACCTATTACATTACTGCCTTTGGTATAATGAAGGAAGGGTTAAAGTTGTTTTTCCTAAACTATGAAGGTAGTATTTCTCAATTGATTTGACTCATCTCTTGAAGGTAAATGGTACATATATTTAATGAAAACTGCTACATTTACACCATGTTTGTATAGTCCCCTCACATAGAGGCCACAAATTTTTTTATTCATGGTGGGCCCCCTCACATGTGAGGGATCATTATCCTATATTTAATAATCTTATATCTTGACAAAGACAATTCCAATTCCAATATGAAAAAGAAACTTATTAACACATTGCATTAGATTATATGTATTCAGACTGTATAGATTATGACATACTTTACAAGATTTTAAATTTGAAGAGTTAGTCATTTGTACATCAAAAGTGTACCTAACTTTTGACATCATTTAAGTTGGCATCATTTGATTGGTAAAAAACAATTTATTTTTTTTAAATTATCCAATAGCATGTTGTCACGTGACACTATGAAAAAGTTATATACATGTACCATGACTGGGATTTGAAATATGGAGACTTAAGTTTCATCGGAATTTTTCTTACGTTCTTGAAAATTTAATTGCGGTGTTCAATTTTTATGGTTATACGTAGATTTTCAACCACGTTACTCTAGTTTAGGATGTTCTAGATTATATAATGAGATAAGTCCACCACATTTTTCATAATTGCATAATGATAATGTTGTCATTGACAATTATTGGACAGAATGCACATTTTTTTTTTTTTTTTTTATATATTTTTTTCTTCTTCCATGCAACGTTAAACACATCGTCCCAATATTGGACAGAATGCACATTTTTTTGATAATCTTTTATATATTTTTTTCTTCTTCCATGCAACGTTAAACACATCGTCCCAATTTAAAGTTTGTGTTATCATTATTAAATATTTCTTTAGTCTTCGTATTCTCCCTTGTTCCAAGTGATGTCGAGGTACAAAATAAATTCAAACATGTTCTCCGTCATTTACCGATAATCTTTATTCTTCTTGCAATG
>CAIGRS010190884.1:0-14991 GCA_903798395.1 Fraxinus floribunda | reverse complement strand
CCAAATCTGAGCTTTCGTGGAGGATGAAAATGTGTATGTAAATACATTCACCCAACTTCGTAATGAAATTTCACTTTAAGGCGGTGTTGAAACCCCAGATTTCAATTAGGATAGAGCAATACCTGCGAGAATGTATGATGTAATATAATTTATAGTTGAAAACCAAATCTGAGCTTTCGTGGAGGATGGTTTGGTCGTATATATGTGAAATGGTTGTGTGTAGATGAGAATCTGTACTTTTTTATAGATTGTGTGTGTATATTCATACACCGAACTTCGTAACGAAATGTTGATTTAAGGCTGTGTCTAGACCCCGGATTTCAATTATGACAGAAAAACACCAGCAAGAATGTATGATGTAATAATTTATGGTGAAAATATGAGTGAAAAGAGCTAGGACAATTAAGTTAAAATTTTAAGAAGCTTTTTTTATTATTCTCTTTTAATCATTTATGGTGTTTAATCGTGTTCGAGACATATTCTAAATTTTATTCTTCACTGTGTAGAAGAGGAAGATTCATTTTCGGAGTTCTTTTCCACTTTTCTTTGTCCTTTGTTGTTTATATATGAACTTTCATGAACTGGCTGAAGGAATAGATTTCATTCGTATATTTGTAGACACATTTTAATTTTTATTTGGCAATAGTGAACACTTATTTTTTTGCCCTTTCAACTACCCTTAATGAGAATTTTTCAGTGTTCACTGAGAAAGCTAACATGATAGGTATGTCATTACTTAAAGCAAAGACTTCAGCCAGCTAGAAGAACCCAGCTTGATATTAAAGATTATGTTTGCTTGCTAGATATTCGTCCTGCTGCAATACAACTGTTTGAGATGAGATTATGTTCTATCATTGAATTACAGGTTGTTGATATCTGATATTAGTTGTGTTCGTATCCTGTGTTATGGAAGACTTTAATAGGTGTTCCTTGTCACCCTTTTTTCTATCTACTGGGATACAGACCCAACCCCTCAGTTAAGCACAGGTCATCATTTGGCAAAAAAAAAAAAAAAGGAAATGTAATCACCTGTTTGTCAGTTGTTTATTGTCATGGAGTTTAATTTGTTTGGATATTGTTATCGAGAAGTTATGGTTATAGATTTTTTGCAAATTTATTGGTAGAGAATGTTGCAAAATAATTAAATAATGCAGGATGTCTGAAGCACCCTTTAGGCCAAGAGAAGTCCTCTTTGAGAAGCAAAAGTTATTTCAGAGCATTCACAAACATACCTATCTGAAAGGACCATTTGATAAGATCACCTCAGTTGCAATTCCACTGGCTTTGGCTGGTAGTTCGCTATTTTTAATTGTGAGTTCCTTTTTACTCTTCTAATCATTTTGGCCATTTTCATCTACAGTCGAGTTTGACACTTGACTGACTGTTTCTGATGATTGTTCTCCAGGGGAGGGGGATCTATAACATGTCTCACGGGATCGGAAAGAAGGAATAAGATGGATTCCATTGAATGAGTGTCCTCTTAGGAACTCAATTTTTTAAGCATGTGTTTTCAAGACTGGTTTTTGCTCGACTTATCTGCCTTTTCTTTGCTAATAATTGATGAATTGCAAACTTGTTGACGAATGAACGTACGTTCCGTCATCAATGACATGAGGCCATGCCCTTTCTGTTGTTCTGTTTTCTTGGGAGTACAGATGAACTATGTTATGATTTTTATTTAGAATTAGAGAGAGAATTTGTGGGTGGAATAAATCTTATCAAGCTTCCGTTGGTAGTTTGTGAAATTGGTGTTCACTTTTGGTCAACAACGAGATTTCATCAACATGATTTTTCTTAATCTGTGACGATTTATAGGAGCTTATTGTTTTTGTTGCTGTGCTCGCACAAATGAATTGCTACAGTTGAACGATCAATTAATTGGGGTTGAAATGCAGAATAATACTAATAATTTTGAAGTTTTTCTAGATGATTCTCTCTTTATAACGATATTCGAGAACATGTCAAGCCAAAACCATTTCTTGGATGAGTGCGTCGTGGTTAAGAACCGACATGCGTTTTCTATATGGATCAATGAAGGACGACTCTCTAGCATTGAGCATTATTTATAAAATTGAGCCAAATGTAAGATTCTAATGAGATGAAGAAAAGCTAACCAAATGAGATAAACAAAATAAATTGCTGGGTTTTCTTTGTTTTGATATGCGCAAAAATTTGAGAGGACTTTTGATCTGATTTTAATTCCTACCAAACACGCTCCATAGTAGTTAAGATTTTTAGCACCAAGACATGTCAACTTCATTCTTTTATTTTGTTTCTTGATACCACACCGTGTAGGGATGACGACAGCCTGCGGAGCCAAAATATCCCCCATCGTAGGGCATTTTTGGGAGGCGGGATAAGATGAAATTAAAATATTTTCATTTCTTGCCTTGTTTTTCCATTTGATTAAAGTTAAAAATGTAAAATAAAAAGAATTGGAAGAGATATATTTGTAGGGTTAAATTCATCAATGGACACCTAACTTTATACTTGGTGTCATCATAACCATCTAATTTTATTTTATTTCACCATAGTCATCTAACTTTGTACTTAGTGTCACCATGTTGACCTAATTTGATTTTATTTCATCATGGTTACTCAATTTCATATAACGTTTCATCATGATCATCCAATTTCATGTAACGTTTCACCATCACCACACAATTTCTTTTCACAATTTTCATTAATTTTAAAAGGGGGTAAAACTATAATTTTGCATTATATATATAAAATATTTTTTAAAAAAATTAAAATAAAAAATTATTTAATTAAATTTAATAAAAAAAACTTATTTAAAAAAGTTTATAAAATAAAATAAAAAAATTATTTTTTAAAAAAAGTTACTTAGAAAATAAAATAAAAAGTTATTTAAAAAATGTTCCTTTAAAAAATTATTTTAAAATAAACGTTTTTAAAGTTTTTTTAAAAATAACTTTTATTTTTGTTTATTTTTATTTATTTTTTTATATATAATACAAAATTATCGTTTTACCCCTTTTAAAATTAGTGAAAATAATGAAATGAAACTAAGTGGTCATAGTGAAATATTATATGAAATTAGTTGTCGTTATAAAACGTTATATAAAATTGAGTGATTACAGTGAAATAAAATCAAATTGGATGATTATTGTGAATTGAATGATAATTGATAAAATAAAATCTGGGTGCTGATCATAGTACTGACTGTAAAGTTGAATGACCATGGGTGGATTTAACCTCGGTTCGCGTTTCCTCCCCAATGGTACCATAGACGCACCAAACAGGCCTCGGACATAAACCTCCGAATACAGGTTGACAAGTGAACAGAACCAGAGTCCAAAATAAAAGTCGCTGAACGCAATTTTAGTTGGAAAATTGTAGCTCCAAATGCAGTAGGCGATAAAACGGGACACTAAGCACCGGAAAATTTTTCTGAGCAGCAATTTTCTTCCTCCTCCCCTCTAAAATGCGGAGCAAGGACAAAATCGCCTACTTTTATGACGGTTCGCTACCCTACTGTTCTTTCCATTTCTTCTTCAATTTTGTGTCTTGTGTTTCTAAGTATATGTGTAGCAACTGTAATAATTGTAGAGAAATCATATTGCAGGGGATGTGGGGAACGTGTACTTCGGGCCGAGTCACCCAATGAAACCGCACCGGTTATGTATGACTCATCATTTGGTTCTCTCTTACGAGCTACACAACAAGATGGAAATTTATGTTCGTAAATCTTATTCCTTTGATTAATTATTCGTATTTTTTTTTTATTGTTTGTGGATTTTATTTTATTTTTTATAATTTTGTGGAATTTAGAGGCCCCATAAGGCATACCCAGTGGAGCTAGCGCAGTTCCATTCTGCGGATTATGTGGAGTTTCTAAATCGAATAACGCCCGACACGCAGGGTTTGTTCTCGAATGAGATGGTGAAATGTAAGGAGTAATTAAGTTTATGTTAATCCGTTCTGTTTTATGATTGTGAAAAGGCATTTTGTTGTTATAGGTTAGGAAGGACTTTAATTTTGTTATTTTCTGATGAAATTTATAAAGTTGAAATTAGGGTTTTGAAGGATGAATGACTACTGAAAAATGAGATCTATATCTGTAGGAGTCTGTCAATGATGTAGCACTGGACCTTATTAGCAATGTTATTAGTATTTTGATAACTATTAAAAGATTTTCAATGTCCGTAGTACTATAGATTAGTTGATGAAATGTAGTTTCCCTACAAGGCTTGTATTATAAACCATATGTAATTTATGAATTTGGAGGCATCTGATATGGGTTTTTTTGATTGAGTTTGGTTGGATGACAAGATTCTAGGAAGGTTTTAGAAGTCATTAGAAGAAACTGGTTAAAGGTTATGAGAAGTCTTCAAATTTAGATTTTGGATTGTTGATTTAGTAAAGATGTTCCTATCATGAAAACAATTCAAGCAACTGTAACATGCAGGTAATTTGTTTGTAATTGATACTCAAAGCATTTATCAAAGTTTTGTTTGCTATACAAATGTATGAATCTTCTACATGATTTTAGTTTTCCCATTACCTTTGTTTTAGTATAATTGGAGCAGTGTAAATTTCTACTAATCATTCTTTCTTTATTAGATAATCTTGGAGAAGATTGTCCTGTTTTCGAGAATCTGTTCGAGTTCTGCCAAATTTATGCTGGTGGAACGATAGGTAAAAATCACATCTTAACAGTTCTGTCATGAAAGTTTGACTTACATTTACTAACCTTAACATAATATTTACTCACAGATGCTGCACGCAGATTGAACAACCAGCTTTGTGACATTGCAATAAATTGGGCTGGTGGATTGCACCATGCCAAAAAGTGTGAAGCATCTGGATTTTGTTACGTTAATGACTTAGTTTTGGGCATTTTGGAGCTTTTGAAGCATCATGCTCGTGTTCTGTACATTGACATTGATGTGCATCATGGTGATGGGGTGGAAGAAGCCTTCTATTTCACTGATAGGTATTAAAAAAACATAATATGCAGCCTGTTAACTTTTGATGCTGATCATTAATTTAACTTAGTATTTGATAATCAGATAAATAGCTTCTATCATACGGCCCTCTCAAAGCTAATTTCCTGTTTAGCAGTTGGTCTACTAGTTAAATTTATAAAGTGTTTTTAGTTGGCTTTTACATCTTTTGTGGTGATAATACAAGTGACATTTCAGAGAGATCTATTGTCAAAGAACATATTTTTTTTTTACTTGAATCGAAATGTTAATTTTGGTGCTCTTTTAAGATGCTTAGGAAATTTAAATTTGTGAAACGTAAGTTCCAACCATGTCTGATCTATTCTTTTCTGGTTTCCTAGATAACTGGAAACAGATCTGATATTTTTCTTTAAATAGTTCTTCTCCTCGTCTGTTTTTCTTTCAAGTCTTATTTCTCCTTTTGTTGCATTTGATTTGATGTTTTTGGCATCCAAACTGTGATAGAATTAAAATTCTATCTGAGACTGGATTTTTTGAGCCAACAATCAAAGAGCGAGTTAAAGGACACTGGCCTTGTAAATTGGTCGGGCAAGGGTAAAGTATCTTGGCTTATTATTGATTCTGGATCACACAAAAGTCAGTCTGGTGATAGAACTTTCCTAGACGGTTAATTTGGAAATTTACTTTATTTATCTAGTCCTACCCTTATGTTTGCAATTATTACCAATACGATTTATGTCTGTTTTGGAATGGAATTTTATATGTGCAGGTATCCCATTCCTTATCTGCTCCCAGATATCTCATTCCTGAAATTGGTTTAGTGTCATACTGGTTCTAGATTGATATTGTTGAACTCAAACCTTTAATTGTTACCAGTACTTTCAACTTGGCCTGAACACTTAAGTGACCTTTGCCAGGCTAATTTTTTTTACTTTTATAGTTAACTAGTGATAATTGATTTGTGCCGAGTATTGGATCATTTTAGTCTCTCTATAATGCTTGTATTCCTTGGAAATTGGTGTACCAATGGAGACATGACTTGCTCCTGAAAGATGTTTTAGGAAATTTATGAGAAATCTAGTATTGAGTAGAATTTACGCCAATATTAATTAAATTGGTAGGTTCGATCTGGCAGGGTGATGACTGTTAGTTTCCACAAGTATGGGGATATGTTCTTTCCAGGCACGGGTGATCTCAAGGTACTTCTGCTACCATCTCTCTTTTTCATTACTGTCATTCTCACTTCTCTTGATTGGAAATGTGGAGATGTGGCATTATTTTTAGAGATTAGTTTCTTAGGATTCATTACATTCAATGATTGAATGGTTCATTATATAGAACACTGACGGAGTTTGAATAACTTGAAAGTCTTATATTTATATGGTAATTGTGCTCTTAGTTCATCAGTGTTTCAGCATCAAATTCTTTTGAGGTCACGTTTACCCTTGCAAAAAATTGCTCCTGCACTCACTCCTGAATCAAATTCTGGCTTCCATCACTTAAAAAGAAACTGCTTCGACTCTTTGTGAAGTGCTTGCAGAAAGAGTGGTTTGATGAATCACAGGAGGAGAATCTGTTGTGAAAAGGATTTGTAGATATTTGCAGTTGTGTGATATGTCTATCTTTTACTGTATTTTAAATCTGGTGACTAACCCTAAGACCTATATATACTGAATGCAGATATCTCTAACATTTCAACAGTGTGTTTTATGTGTATTTTGTTTCCATTACTGTAAACAGCTTTAATGTGCTTGTCCAAGCTTGTTGACAGAATAATGAAATGCCTTTTCTGAGTTCTAACTAAAATGGTCTGCTGTTAAGAAAACTAGCTTTGAGAATCATTTGTGAGTTCGTTTTGGTCCCAGAATATTATTCAGGGCTGGCAGCCAGATTCCAATGCTGGTACTATATTTTAAAATTCTCTCTCAGTCATAAAGGATGCTTTTGTCTCTACCATGAACCAATTTACTTTTGGCATCTTTGAATGTTATTTTCCCCTATAATTATTTATTTCATGTTTTCCTTGGATTCTAGAAAATCACTAGCCTATTGCAAGTCATAGAATATAATATTCATCCCGTGTTTCTTCAACTCACTGGATTAGTGTTACGCGAATATAACTTAGACAATTACATGTAACTGGGTGGTGATTCGTGATAGGCCTTGAAATCTTAAAAAAAATAAAAAAATAAAAAAATCTTGAGTAAGCTTTCAAACTATTCTAAGACTCCATCTTAGATTCTTAATCTGATTACAAAGGATTTTTATCCTTGTGTTGATTTAATTTTGAAGGATGTAGGAGAAAGAGAAGGCAAATTTTATGCCATAAATGTCCCTCTCAAGGATGGAATAGATGACGCCAGTTTCTACCGTCTCTTTAACGTAGTAAGTTTTCCTGAATTGACACTTGGCGCTTGTTCCGACATGTTTCTTGTTCAGATTTGATGGTTCAAGGGTTGTGATGTGATTATACAGGTTATTACGAAGGTTGTTGAAACCTATCAACCGGGGGCAATTGTTCTTCAATGTGGAGCAGATTCACTTGCTGGCGACCGTTTGGGCTGCTTCAACCTTTCCATTAAAGGTGTTATTTTGCTTGTAGTTGTAACATTTGTTGTTCCTTTCCCATTTTGTTGGCTGTCACTCTTCACTCTACCATGTGCTATTCTCATTCATCAACTTCATCAAATTGGCTGCTTTTCATAATATTTGCTTATGTTATCATTGGATTTTTCCTGCAGGGCATGCAGATTGCGTTAGGTTGGTGAAGAGTTTGAATTTGCCCCTGCTGGTAAGCTTATATTCAAAACAAATTAAGAAATGCCCAGTTATGTAGTTCCGAGTTATGACCTGCGGAAAGGTGTTTTCTTCTTGCAGGTAACTGGAGGTGGGGGATACACTAAAGAGAACGTGGCTAGATGTTGGACTGTAGAGACTGGAATTCTTTTAGATGCAGAGCTTCCTGATGGTACGCAGATGCACCTCTGTCTCACAATTTTCTGATATATATGATTTGTTAGCTTTAATCACCATCATTAATATCTTCTTCTGTTCATTTTTTGTCCGTTTCAGATTTTTGATCTTTTCTTCGTTTTGGTGACATCATATACAATGTTTTTTTGGTATAATTTGCTTATTGCATGTTTGGCTAAGCTCAAAAAAGAAAAAGAAACTTTTTAGTTGTAAAAAAAGTCATGTGAAAAGTTACTTGTTAAAATAAGTAACCTTTTTCAACTTTATCCAATAAAAAATTATTTGGTTTAAACCTTATTAATTTACTTATAAGTAGACTTTATAAGCATAGTCAGATATGCTCTAATAATTCTGCTATTAAGCATGCCTTTTCACAATGTATCCAGGAGCAGAAGTTAGCAAAAGCTGTCTATATCTTTTCCATTACTGCAGAATGAAGCTAGCGTAGTCCTACATCCTAAGTATTATATATCTTTGTCTTGCAGAGATACCAGAAAATGAGTACATCAAATATTTTGCTCCTGATTATTCATTGAAAATTCCGAGTGGGCCCATGGTATGCGAAACTTTTTTTGTGTCCCTCTCTACTCATGCCCCATTTGCTGCTACTTGCTATAATATCAATATACATCAGCTAATATCAATATGCCCCATTTGTGCTATCTGTTGAATGAACACTGTCAAACTTGGTTGAATTTGTTCGTTCTGTTAACGTGTTTTAACTAGTTTCTGTTAGGCAGCAAACAAAGTTTAATTTCCACGTCTAATAATTTTGTTGATAAAGCAGGAGAATTTGAATAGCAGATCGTATCTAAACTCAATCAAGCAGCAAGTGTGTGAAAATCTTCGCGCCATCCAACATTCCCCTAGTGTACAGATGCACGAGGTAAGCAGACACAGGAAATATTCAAGTCCAAACTACCATTGTTTCCGTGTATGCAGGAACTTATGTTCTACATAGCATGTAAAATAAGCTACTGCAAAGAATTTGATTTATGATTTTTTGTGCTAAAAAGAGTTCTTCTGTTGATATCCTATTTATTAGTTAGTACAAGGGAAAAAGTTGCAGAAATTCAAACCAATAACCTCTGTAGCAAGTTGGGCTCTAACCTTTGATTTGGAGCACTTAAATCCGTGTTCTTTTACTTGTGTTGCTCTAATAGTCCCAGTTTCCATTCAACTTGCCATTAGAATTGCATGTGCAAGTATTGCGAGGGTGAAATGGATAAAATACAATAATTTTAATAAGAAACGAATAAAATAAGAATAGGGAATAGAAATAAAAGGAAAAGTAATCAACGTCCTATTCAATTTTCTTTTTCGTTTCATTTAAAAGTTTACGATCATCTTTTCAACGATAAATAGACAGTTTTCATCAATGGAGGCACTTCTGCAACAATGACAGAAAAGGTTTGAGGACTAAATTTATTTTTTTAAGGTTAGAGACGAACTTGATACCAAGGCTCCAACCTCCATCCAAACTGTGCAATTTTTCCTTAATTTAATTGTGTTGAAAAACATGTTGTGTATTAACAATAATATTCAGAATTAATGCTATTGAACAATCATAAGGGGCTTAAAAATAGTTGAGTTCTGATTGGTGGTTTGTACCTATTATTTTGACTTGTCTAAGACTAATGATTGGTCCATGGGTTGATGGAGGATATCTACCACTGCATGTATTTTTCTATTGAACACTTCATGTGTTAAATGAAACTCACTGATTTTATTTTTTTTATTAGGTACCCCCTGATTTTTACATTCCCGATTTTGATGAAGATGAGCAGAATCCTGATGAACGAGTGAATAGTAAGTAAATGCTGTATAGCTACACGACCACACTTGGTCGAGGCATCTTTTATCTTCTTGCGGGTTTATTGTATTCTTCCTGCATGTGCTAAGTATGTTCCATTTCTCCTTAATTTTATATGTCATCTCAGGACACAAGAAAGACAAGCAAATCCAGCGTGATGATGAATATTACGCAGGTGATAACGATAACGATCATATTATGGATGATGCATGAAGTGTAAAGTTGGTGTTGACAAAATTCTAATTTTCTAGATGTCTAGGTCTCAGATATTAGCGTGAATATGCAGAAAATAGACATGATTAGCTTTCATGTATGCTTTTTGCCTTCTATGAGAAATAGAAAAAAACATACTATTATTCTTTTCCGTTTCTAAATCTAATGTTCGGCAGGATCATTATGGTTTAGCTGGAAGTTGATTAAACATACTTTTTGAGTTTGTAATGTATGATTTGTACCTTATAGAATGTCTTCGGAAGTAGTTTTAACTTCTCACTAATTTGCTAGCATGTTGCATCAAATCTCGAGAAAGCACGAAGCACCTGTTTGTATATTGAATAATAGGATTGATGAAGAGAATTTGCTAAATTCACTAGTCTCTAGCTTCCCTTGCATCCGATGGTTATGTTCCATGCCCCATGCCCAACATTAAACTTACACAAATTCTTTTGTAATCTTGTCCAATTCAACAAGCCAAAAATGCTAACTATAATTGGAATCTTTTCTCTAACATTTTCGATGCTCCTGTAGCTATAAATCTCGATTCCTTATTTTGTTAAGAGTGGCTCTCTTTGCCCAGTTTGATGAAGTCCCAGTTTGAGAATTTTTTTTATATTAATGCCTGCCCTATTGGAGACTCCAACTATCAAAATTAAGTGTCTTTTTATTCGAATTAGGAGTGAGTGGGAGTTGCTTTAGCAATTTAAGCTAGCTCCAGGTGTCAGTAATTTTTCGGGCGTGGTTTCCACCTGGATTTCTTGAGAGGATATGCATTTGAACTCAAGCATCTAGAAAAAAAAGTAGAATATTTGATGAAAGGTCAGGGATCCTAACAAATATTAAAAAGTGCTCAATTAATCATGGCCATTATCGGGAATTCTCTATGAAACAGACTACCACAAAATCAGTGTAAGGTCGGATAAACTATGATCTTATTAATTGAGAATGCTCCGCGGGATGTTGAATCGGATTAATGAGCTTGCAGCAAGAAGAATCCCAGGGGCTCAGCGTGCAACAAAGAATCTGAAACACGCCTGTTCTAGGTTTCAGCTATAATACTTTCGAGTAGCGACTCACAAGCATCTTCGAGCAAATCCAGAACCTGGCAGAAATACAAAGAGAAGTCTAGTTTTACAGCACATCAACAACAAACTAAGAGCATTTTTGGCTAAGCTTTAACTAAGTTTCCATACACCTTTGATATGTTACTTTTTTTCATACTAAAACACCATCAAGATATATATGACTTAGATAAAACTGAAAAATAATCTATTTCAATTTACATAGAAGTGAACATTGTAAGCTTAGCCAAACATGCTCCAAGCATTTTCTCAAAAAGTTTGGGTTCGATAAATCTTTTTTGACCACTTCATTGTCAATCAGGACAGAAAGGCCAACATATATTTGGCATGAATTGTATAGTTTTGATGTAAATACTTATTCGTTAGTGTAGATTGATACTAATTGCCGAAATTCAG
The DNA here is from genome assembly GCA_903798395.1 of Fraxinus floribunda. Classification (NCBI taxonomy): domain Eukaryota; kingdom Viridiplantae; phylum Streptophyta; class Magnoliopsida; order Lamiales; family Oleaceae; genus Fraxinus; species Fraxinus floribunda. The sequence goes on along the minus strand of CAIGRS010190884.1, from coordinate 3,583 downwards.
CATTGTAATGAGCCTAGAGCTTCTATTTGATCTGAAGAACTCTCACAATGAGAGGCATTCAATCCAATTGATATTCACGAGGGTCATTCTAGAACTACGCAATAATCTAAAGCAACTATGTTTAGTACGGAAATTGAGCCCTCTGGGCTCCAACTACATACATGTCAAATGTTTAATGTTGCAAGTGTCGTGATTATGGTATAGATAAACTCTGAAATTGTCAAGATAATCAAACGTTGGGACTTCCTCAACTAAAATGAAAATAATACACTCAACAGGGTTTATGCGTGCAGCTTAGGAGGTAAAAGGATCCCTATCTAAAAGCATGAAGGGATCATAGATTGCAAGTTCTAGCCCATAGAACAATTCTTTCTAATTTACAGTAAATCGCAAGATGCCCTAGCGGCTAGCAAGCCACTTCTAGTGGAAATGTTTATCTGCATTCCTATCTAGCAGAACAACCACCACGTGTTTCTTTGCTATAGATTTTCTCTGAAGATGTAATCAATTCCGATGATATCTCATAGCGAGAAAACAAAGAAAGAATACGATCCCTTTGCATTACCGTGAGGACATCATCTAAATCTGCATCAACAGGCCATTCATACATTCCGACTCCCCCAAAAGGCCATTACATCATTTAAAGTATTAACCAAGGAATGTGTCACCGTATCGTATCAAGATTAAACTAAGTTTCTGAAATCATTCTGACTCCCCAAAAAGGCTATTCTTTTTCATATTATTAAAGTATTTTCACCTAGAATTTATCATTGTATCCTATCAAGATTAAACAAAGTGCTGATCACTGAATTTTAAATCAAAAAATGCTAGCGTGACCTCTACTATGTGCCTGATACTTGAAGCTCAATTAGTTTTCGCTCGTGTAGACACATGTAAATTTTTGGACGCACATCACAGCATAAGTTCTTAATGTTTGATTATGATGGTAATATGATCACAAAGTAGGTTTTACAAGAAAATAATATGAAACAATTATAAACTCTAGAAGACTAGAATAAGTGTTACCAGGCGGCTAAATTTGTTAAGTACTGCAGCTTGGTATGATCGTGTCTCATTACAATGGAGAGAAATATTACCTTTTCAAACCCTTGCGGCCCACCATAGTAGGGGTCAGGCACTTCAGTTTCGTCATGCTTCTTGCAATATGAACACATTAACTGGACCTGAAACATCATTATACCTTTTAATAGCACAATATATGGTACAGTTACATAAGAAATATATGGTACAGTGTATATATATGACATGGCGCACAATTTTACATCATGCAGTGAAAATTATAGTGCAACCCCCATTGTATTACACCGACATGCTAACCACATACTAACCTTCTTATCTGCATCAGCCGGCAATGTCTCTCTGTGCCTCCACCTTTCAAATGACTTGAGTATATCCTCTGTACAAAATGAAATCGGAAAAAAAGTTCAGCTTAATACTTGTCACGGTTCAACATGGAAGTGGACATTTTGAGCGAGTCTAAGCAGCAATTGCATTACAAGGCCACATGCATTCTGAAAATAGTAAAGCAGACAAAAAGTAGGTGTTGTAGCCAATGCACTATCCCACCTTTGTTTTGCTTGTCCATTGCAAGAATAAGATCAAAATCTCTGAAATCAGAGGGCCTTATCGGCCTTGATATAGAAGTTATCTCAACGCCACGCCTTTTTGAGGCTGCCCTCATTCTTGGATCTGCTGGACCCCCCTTACAAACATAAGACAACAACAATTACACCACTGTTTACAAATTATTCAGCAACTAGAGAGAAAAACGTATTCCAAATAACCACACAATATGATAAACCAGGTCTCACTAACTCCAAACAATTCACAGAAATATGCAGCTATAACACACGTATTAAGTGGCTTTTAACTCATCCTGTGATTCGCAAGCCCGGATGTTTTCCACGTAACTCATACATTTAACACAAGAAGTTGCAAGCTTGTACAAACATAAACCATACGTTGGATTATGTGGAGTCTAGTTGTACCAGTCACTTATCCCTCAATTGCGAATTCACTTCATAATCCCACAGCCACAAGTGTAGAAGAATTTTAGGGTCGTTTTCCAAAAAACAAAGACTAAGAGACCTGAGATCACCGTAGTACTTTGTGATTTTGTTTGTGACAAAAAAAGAGCAACACTCACAATAAGCTAAACTACTGTGAATTTGTATTGAGCTTCTATAAATTATTACAATAAAAAATGAGGACGGGTATTTAATCAGCATGTAAACCTCGTGATAATTGATGGTACCAGCCGAGTCAATGTGGAACTTGGAATCAAAGCCTCTTTCCTTAACAAGGTGCCCGAACACACCTTCAGCAGCAGGACTTCTACAAATGTTGCCAAGGCAAACAAACAGCACTGAAAAGGGTTTAATGGTCTGTGCGTTATCTGCTGTTGTTGATTCCATTGATGAAGTTTTCCTTATTGTGAGGTTTACTGAAATTTGTCCGTGTTTATAATTCGTTGAATTTTGGGGGAAAAGTGGGGATTTGGAGCAGACGAGAGGAAAGGAGAAATGGCTAGAAATTGGGGATTTGGCGCTGAAAGGACTCGGAGCCTGTATTTGGTTCTTGACTTGTACCGTGTGTATCCGATTAGAATGAATATTGGGGGATAGAGGAGAGGTGAAGAGAAAATAGAAAGGCATAGGATTTGAATCATTTGATGCCATTTTTTTACAATAAGTTCAAGTTTTTGACACCTTCTATGTGTAGGAAATTTGACTGTTGTAATGGTGGCAATCAGCTCATTAGCTCGACTGCTCCGCTCGTTTTATAACGAGCCACGAGCTCGAGCTCGTCGGCAACGAGTTGAGCCTCGTTTGCCACCCCTAGACTGTTGGTTGAAAAGAGTGTTATTAAAATAAATGTATAAAAAAACTATCAATACACTCGATATACATGTACCAAGATTGTTAATGATATGATTTTTTCTAGAGACAAGAGCCTGTTTGGTATAGATTTTAATCCAATTAAAATTGAAAATATAGTCGTTATTGGTCACTCGTCTAATAAAAGTCAATAATAACGGTCAATTTTTCAATTTTAATCCGATTTTAATATGTACCGAACACGCCCAGTGTCTTGAATCCTCATAATTATATTTTTCATTTTTGAAAATTTCATGCAATTACTCCCCATCCTTGAGTACCTCCGGTTAAATCCGACCCAATATTTAAAATAAATTTTCAATTCACATCTTAGAGCATGTTTGATCCCCATTAATTCTAAAATACATTTTTCACTCTTTTCTTTTCAACCACATATTCCTCAATAAAATAATATTACAAACAAATTTAAGAAATTTCCTTATTTTTTAATCAGATATTGTTTAACAAAATAATATTACACGCAAATCCAAAATACATTTTGGCAAAAGAATGGAGCTCAAACAAATCCTTAAGTTCCATTTGAAACATTTTTATATAGAGCCTGTTTGGTTTGGATTTTACAATTCTACAGTAAATCAATTCTCATTTTTCAACCACACATTCTTCAATAAAATAATATTTAACATCACATCAATACTTTTTTCTTCTTTTTCAACCACACATTT
>CAIGRS010190849.1:0-11365 GCA_903798395.1 Fraxinus floribunda | reverse complement strand
TCTAGGGATGGGGATGCTTTGGTTTCTCATGGTGATCGACGGAGGGGTACACAGAAAGGGAACTTTAGCAATGTGTATTGTTTCTACTACAAGAAGAAAGGACATGTCAAGAAGGATTGTGACAAGTTGCAGGCTAAAGGTAATTTAGTAGCAAATAATAGGGGACAACCTTCTAATTCGGATGATGTTAACTTTATTGAGTATTTATCTGATGGCGGTGATATGATGGTGACCGTTGTATCTGACATGGAGTCCAAGCCTCATGATGAGTCCCAATCGGGTTTGGACATCTTCCCTATAAATAGTAGATTCTTTATTCAATTTTTTCAAACAAGAAGCCATTATTGATGAATTCTTGTAATTTTCTCTCCATTATTATTAAATTAAACATCGTTTCCTTTGTCAATTTTTCTTCTCATTCTTTACTTTAATCTTGTTTTTTTTTTTCTTGTGATCTTTGTTATTTCAATTCGTCATCAATCTCTATTCCTGCGTTTGAGGCGATTTTCCCAACAGGTTTCCTACCGATGGTGTCATTTTTTGACTACAAAATTATAATAAACAAATTCTTCTAACCTAACTAGAATTTTATTCTCGTGTGCTATCTGATTTCGATGCTCAAACAGAAGCAAAAAGGAAAATGGTTATTTGGGATGGAGATATTTGAATTTACATGCATTCTCATCTCAAACGGGAGTATTTATAGGTTTCTTTCAAGGATTTGGGGACACTTAGGCCACTTTAGAAAATAATAAGTGACGGCCATCTAATGGTGTGTTTATAACTGATTTTGTCACCTATTCACGTGTTAATAATCATCTTACATGTTCTGTGTTACATGGTTCAAAAGTTGTATTTTAAATGTTTGCTCACATGAGATTTCACAACGATTTCTACCACCTTATAATTCAAGGGGACGGTTCACCTCCCTTTCACCTGAGAGCTCTTCTATGTTTTCGTTAGTTGTGTACTTAACTTTCGTCTAAGTGAGCGTGAGATCTCGGCTCATATTTTTTGGTTCAACCGTGACAAACACGAAACTAACTTAAGCATTACGATCTTGCTTAATAACAAATTGCTAGTTCATTTTGCATTAAAATGGTGTTTAGTGGAAGTTCATGTTTATACTTAAATCCTCACATGTGCGCTTATCTGGAATCAACAATTNACTTAAGCATTACGATCTTGCTTAATAACAAATTGCTAGTTCATTTTGCATTAAAATGGTGTTTAGTGGAAGTTCATGTTTATACTTAAATCCTCACATGTGCGCTTATCTGGAATCAACAATTGCCTGCTAGTTCATTTTTCATTAAAATGGTGTTTAGTGGAAGTTCATATTTATTCTTGAATCCTCACATGTGCGCTTATCTGGAATCAACAATTGACTATCTCCACAAAAAGAAAAAATGTCACTTACCTGTTTGGTAGACATTAATGTCCGTTTGATACGCCATATTTTTCTTCAATTTTTCAACTTTTGTAGTGTTTGATGGACAAAATTTTCTCGGGAATTTTTTTTTTTTTTCCACATTTTCTCATTTTCCACTTTTTTGAGGAAAATATATTCGTGATGTTTTGGTAGGGAAAAAAATTTCAGATTTTTTTTTTTTTTTGAAATTGGAAAAAAGTCACATTGGTAAAAATTTTTGTCACTTTTATTGACAATTTTCATAAAAAACAAAGTCAAACGAATGATATTCGGTATGATAATTTTTTTTCAATTTTTTTAGCAATTGGAGCAAATTTTGGACCCAATGGTAGAAAAATAATCACTTTTATGAACAATTTTCATAAAAAAAAAAAAAAGAAATCAAACAGACACCAAACTTTCAACGATTTTCATGAAAAATTATACTAATCAAACACAATTAATTACAATTCTCAGCAAAACAATTTTTAGGCAAATTAATTCCCTGTAAAACATTTTTTTTCCATCTATTTTCTACCTTTGCAATCAAACGGACCCTAAGATTTTCATTTTCATTCTTCTATTCATTTTCAACCACACATTCTTAAATAAAATAATAATTTCCATTACATCAATAACTTTTCATTCTTTTTCAACCATATATTTTCCATCAATCTACTATTTTAAAATATATTCTTTCAAAATAACATGACTCAAACATCTATGCAAAAGAAAAGTAAAATAAAATCAAGTGTATTTAGGTAAAATAATAGAAGTGGAATTGGTAGGGCACATGAGCGCTAGGCTGGCCCACTAAATGTAAACGCATGTAAAGGCGCCATTTTCGGTCAGTCGAAAAGAATCTGCACGCTTAACTTTTGTCCTTTTAACAAATTGTCTTTTCCAAGAGGTCGCATAAAGTCAACAAAGAAGACACACGGTGGGGCTCGCTTGCATATTTTAATTTTTTTTAACATATAAAGTAGGACTCGATATTGTGAGTATTCTGATGACTTTCTGGACAAAGTTTCCAAAATTAGTATCTTTCTTACACCGACTTTGAAGAGCAGGATTGTTTTTGTTTAATATACATTGCGATATAATTTTAATTGGATTAGATTAAAATTTGATTTTAATACGACCCACACAGATCCCATATCTTATCACGATTATTTTAGCCAAAAGAATGTACACTTTGTAAGCCACATTATAGAGCATGATATTATTTGTGCGCAACAGAATTTTTTTTTTTTTAAATAAATACTATCCTTTATTATAGTGCTCCATTCCATACACCACTTAAATAATGCTAAGTGTCTGTGGTACCATTTGGAAATGGCTTCTTAGTCTTCCCATTAAAAGGGATGAATGTCAAAATAATTTCAAAATCTGCCATTAAATTTATAGGCAGGTTTCAATATGGTCACTCAACTTTCTATTTTGTGGTAGTCAGTAGACTCTTATTTGTTTCAACTTAGTCACTAAAATTTAAATTTTGTTCTACAATGGTCATTTTTCATTTGTGCTACTCTCCATTTTAAAATTAACGTTAAACTAGCGGCCATATATCTTCCCATACTAGAGATTACTCATTTGAAAACTTCTTTGGTTGATGCTAATTTAATTAGACAAATTTTGAGCTTCAAGGAAACTAACATGCTGACCAACACGAAATAAATTTTATAATTAGTGACTAATGTGAAACAAACTAAAGCTTGTTGATTAATTGTGTAGTGAAATGGTTGGTTGTAATTAATAAAGTGATTGGTAAAGTTTAATTCAAAGGAGCGTAATTAAACTTAATACAAAATAGAAAATGAAAAAAAAAATGGGAATGAGAGACAAAAGAAAAATTCGAGGCAAGTGATAAAACACTTTCTCCTTAAAACAAAATTGTCCCACAATGGTGCTAACTGATTACGACATTTGTGTCCCAAAATACAATAGATACATCTTGTGATAAAAGCACTTCAAATTACAAGAAACAACAAACTCAAACAATTCTTCTTCTCTACAAGAAATAATTTTTTAAATGAATTTTGGAGAGGTTTTGCAAAAGATTTTAATAGACGTCCAAAGGGTCTTATTATTTATAAAAGATGAGAGATTGTGAGTGAAGAGATGCGCCCTAAAATTCAGCAACTTTCACAAATGGAAGCATCAGTTTCTGTTGCTAGCATGTCCTTGGCCTCTTGCTCAAGCGTCATGACACATTTTCAATAGAAACTTTACGCCCGCCTGCCACTAGCATGTCGCTTGATCGAATTTTTCGCCGCTAGCTAGGCATTAGCCTACCACTCGAGTGGCTGTGTTACCCTTTTTCCTCCTTGTTTTTCTTTCAACTTTGGACTGCAATTTCTCATTTATCCGGAATTGATTTTGAGATTCTAAATATATTAGGGATAATTTTACTCGACTAGTATAACTAGTTAGTCTATTTATTTTTATAATTTGAGTATTGGATCAAATTCGAATATTTGACCAAAATTGACATAGTCACTTTTCAAGATTTATACTTAACCAAATGTTTAATCTTTAAACAAAATTCCAACAATCCTCCATATGAATGGAAATTCAAATATGTTCATGCAATGCGAAAATATGATGCATCATAGAGAGAGAGAGAGAGAGAGAGAGAGAGAGAGTAGAAAACACTGTATTAGTAAGGTAGCTTTCGACTTTGAACATTCCTTAGTACATACTATCGAATTTACTTATTTAATTGATGAACGTGATGTCTTGAACTATTTAGTCGTTGGTGTTAACTAAGGCAACAATACTTACATAAATATTTTTTCTAAATCGTTCATGGTTCTCATGACTTGGTTCATTTTATCTTGAACCACTCTTGGGTTTCATAGTTTAGAGAATTTCGGGCGTGAGCAATTTCGCTGAGTCGACCTCACCTTACACTTACATAAGTGACCTCATATTAAAAGTATTATGTCCTACTCCACTTGACTTAATTAAAATATATGAATCAATAAAGCATATCTTACCATTTAAGATTTTGTAGAAAGCACTTTAACTATCATAGGAATGAGTTATAACTTAGTTATCCCCTTAAACCAAAATTTTGGGATCTCCAATCTATAATATCGGATTAACATTATAAATATTCTTACATAGTAGGCTTTAGTTTCATTCCTTTTGATAGACAACGTATTTGATCTCTTGGTAAACCTTTCGTACGAGGATCCACAATGTTTTCTTTTGATTTCACATAATTTATGGAAATAAGACCATTAGAGACCAAACTAGCCTCATATTTGTCAATGGACCTATCCTATTTTAGTTTCTTTTCAAAATTCATTTACACCCTAAAGGCTTATTTATGGGAGGCAAATCAACCAACTACCATGTATGGTTTTGCATAATAAAATCTATCTCACTATTGATAGCTTCTTTCCAATGTGGTGCTTCCAGTGTAAACATTGTTTCATCAAAAGTCTTTAATCATTTTCTACCATATAGGTTCCAAAATTTGAGTCAAACAAAGTAGATGTTCTAGCCCCTTTATTACGCCTTGATTCTTTCTCATTTGAAGAACATTTGTATTCTCATAAGTTCTTTTATTTGAACTTGCATTTCTCTTGTCTTTACTTGGAAAATCGTTCTCGAAGAATGATGCACTCTTGATTAAATTATGGGTTTTTCATGCACATAATGAATTTCAGATTTATGTACAAGAAAACGATAAGTACTACTATTATTGTATATTCAATAAAATATACAATCAATCATCTCAGAATCGATTTGCACTTATTTGGGCTTATGTATTTCAACCTTAGCCAAACACCCTCACACTTTCAAGTATTGGTAGGACGGGGGATGACATGTCCATAATTCATATGGAGTTTCTTCTATTTTCTTAAAGGGTATCTTGTTAAGAATGCTATTTGTCGAACCCACATTTTCTAGGGTAGATCCCAAACTTGTTAACATTGGATTCAACATTTCTTTAAGCGTTCAATTTTTGTGTTCATCAACACCATTCGATTGAGGTAAGCAATGTATCGTTGTTTGATGCATGATTTCATGTGCGGAACAATATTTTTCAAATGCAGCCCCATATTCTTCACCTCAATCACTACGAATATTCTTTATTCATTTACCAAGTTGATTTTCAACTTCCGTTTTATAATGTTTGAATACATGGCTTCGACTTTACTTCGTAGAAAGATATAACAATATCTTGTATAATCATCAATGAAAGTTATAAATTATTTTTTACTACCTTTAGTTTAAACAAATTTCAAATCACACATATCGTTATATATTAATTCTAAAGGTGTTGTGTTCCTTTGAACCGAGTGAAAATGTATTTTGACCAACTTTGTTTCAACATATACTTCACATTTATGATTATAATCAATCTTAATCGTTGAAATTAAACATTGATTCATAAGTTTGACCATTGATTAGTAATTAACGTGTCCTAATCAACTATGCCATAAACAAATAACTCAAGCATATAAACATAATTACAATTTGTGTTCATAATGCTTTTTGCTACAATTGTAAAGACATTCATTTTGAACATTACTTCACTAAAATAATCCTTACCAACATACATATCATTTTTGGTAAGTAAGAACTTGTCCGATACAAATACAAGTTTAATGTCGTTCTTTCTAAGTAGAGACCCCGAAACTAGGTTCTTGCAAACGTCCAACATATGTAGGACATTATAGAGGACTAGTTCTTTCCAAAATCATTTTCAATGTGATCTTTCCAAATCCTTCAACCTTCGAACTTGCAGAGTTTCCCCATGAACAATTGTTCTTCTTTCAATTCATTATAGTTTGAGAACATGGCCTTGTCTGCACAAATATGACATGTAGCACTAGTGTCGACCCATCAATCCCTTGGATTACCAACCGTGTTGCATTAAAAAACAACCGCAGATAGACTCATCTCTTGAACTCCTTTGGATATAGTATCTTTTTCAACCACATTTGCTTGTACAGTCATCTTCAGATTTCAACATCTGTTTGAACGATGTTCGACTTTTTCACAATTGTAACATTTGCCTTTAAACTTCTTGGTATTCTTGGAGTCCAACCAATTTCTACAAAATTTGTACCATATTGAACAATAGATTTTTTTTCGATATTTCTATTGTCTTGCTCAATTCTCAAAAGGACTATCAATTCTTTCAAATTCATCTCTTTGCGTTTGTACTTTAGGTAGTTCTTGAAATCTCTATACAAATGATGGAGTTTCTCAATGATGGCTACAACTTGGAAAGTCTCACTCAGTTCAATCTTTCATGCATGCATTTCATGAAGTAGAACTTGAAATTCTTGTACTTGACTTATCACGATTTTGGAGTCTACCATTTTGTAGTAAAAAAACTTGTTGACAATGAACTTTTTTGTTTCAACATCCTTGGTCTTGTACCTCTTCTCCAATGAATCCCATAAATCCTTGGATAAATCCATCGAACTATATACTCCATATAGTGTATTATCCAAATCATTTAATATGTAATTTTTGTAAAGGAAATATGAGTGCTTTCATGCATATGAGGCAATAATCGATTCAAGATTATTTTTTTCTTCTTGTGCCGCAAGAGTGGTTTCTTTTAAGAACTTGGTCAAATTCAATGTTGTAAAATAGAATATCATATTTTTAAATCCATGCCTCCAAACTTTTTCCATTTTTCCTCAAGTGGGATATAAGAGTTTGGTATAGGTATAGCCAAAAGCAAACCGCATGGTTCGTACCATTAGTTATTTGGCTAGAAGTAACATTAATGGTGTTCATTTCTATAACACAAACAAAAGTACAACGCAGAAAATGACAAAAAAGAATAGCACACGAATGCTTATTCCAAAGATGAAGATGAATGATATGTTTTTCAACTAACAACCGCAAAAATTGTCTTTAAGTTTGTTGGTTGATTGTACAGAGAAATGGTTGTTTCTAATTGATAGAGTGAATTTTAAAGTTTAATTCATAGGTGCGTGTGGAATAGAAAATGAAAAGAATGAAAGGAGAGACGAACGAATATCCAAGGTAAGAGATAATATATTTTCTCCTTAAGACAAAATTGCTCAGCAACGATACTAATGGATTACGGTACTTGTCTCCTAAGATACAACGGATACAACTTGTGGTGAAGCACTTCAAACTACAAATAACAGCGAACTCAACAATTCTTCTTCTTTCTACAAGAAATAATTTTTGGAATGAATTTTGGACAATTTTTGCAAGAGATTTTGATGAAAGCTTAGTGCAAAAATGATATGAGATGCATAATAGACATCCAAATGGTCATATTTATATAAAATGAGAGGTTGTGAGTAAAGAGATACACCCAAAAACTCAATGCTTGTCCATGGTCTCTCCCTCGAGCGCCAGTGCAACATTTTCAACAGAAACTTTTGGCCCACTTGCCGCTAGCTAGGTGTTAGCATGCCGCTGAGCGGCAGTGTTACTTGTTTCCTCCTTATTTTTCTTCCAACTTTGGACCGCAATTTGTCATTCACCCGGAATTTATTTTGAGATATACTACGATTATCTAATCGATGAGTAAAATAAGTTGGTTTATTTATTTTTATAATTTGATCATCGGATCAAGTTCGAATATTTGAACAAAATTGACATAAAGTCACTTTTCAAATTTTATATTTAACTAAATTTTCTATCTTTAAATCAAATTCCATCAAATTTTGCTACTTTGAAACACGTTAAAGTTGGATGAGTAATTTAGAACAACTTAAAAGCTCAATAACCAATTTAAATGTTGAAACCCATCTATAAGTCTAGTGACCCGAACTTAAGGTATGTGGACTCAGGCTAAAATAATGAACATTGCTTCAAATAATCTAAAAAAAGGCGTGGTGTATGGACCTAAAAGCTCATTCGATGCCTAAGTCTGTAAACAGATGAAGACAATATAATCGCAATGCTATAAAGTGAATGTACCTGAACAATGAACATGTGTTGTATATTTATAATAGTTTGTGGTGTAATCCTAATAGGATTATGACACCTATCTCGTGCACGATCGAATTGACCTAGGTGTCCATGGATTTAAGAGCGGTAGTACAATTGTATTTTTGAGTTGTGAGGGGTAAACTTCTTTGGTCAAAGAGTAATATGACTTCGATAATAGAGCCCAAGTAGGATTTGGTCATTAAGGAAGTCAGGTTTTCAGGAATTGCCCATGTTAAGTCAAGCGAGAGATTGGGAACCTTGCTCCTGTGACTTGTTGATTATTAATTTTATAGAGGTTGGTGTCCCCTACCAAGGATGAATGTCTATAGAGGTCAAGACCCTCCACCAAAGGTACAGGTCCATAGAGGTCGAGGTCCCTTACCGTGAGTGTAGATTATTTTCTATCTCATGGAGCATGGGAAAGGGAAAAGGGCCCCCACGTGCTTGGATTCACAAATGCTAGGTAACCACGTTGGGGACTTATAGTGAGGTGGAGATTGTGCTCGAGGTCATAACAAAAGTTGAGCCATAGGTCAATCTTAAGGAACCTTGAGCTAGAAAGGTTGGTCCTATGACGTTCTTGCAAAGGACTTGAGAAGTAACCTCGGGGTAGAGGCCTTTGAGGAAGTGCCATGGTTAATCAATGATTTTTCAATGTAGATAATAAAACGATGGATGAAATAGAATCTATACTGAAGTACCACTAAGGATATTAATAGCCTAGGCTCGTCCATTCTTGAGCTGGCTAATGCTTGCTTTGGGGCAAGCCGATCAAAGCTAGCTCATTTGGATTGGACTAGGCTCTACTTGCCTCACCTATTCTCGAGCTCTCGTCCCGTGAATTTTTTAATTTAATATTTTTTGTGTACTTTGAAAAAGAAAATTATTTTCAACACAACTTCAAAAAAATTTCTACTTTTTTAATCACACACTCTTCAAAAAAATCATTATTCAAAATATCAAATTTTTTTTTTTTTTTTTTCAAAATAATGATCATCAATCAAGGCTAGATATACGTGACTCATGATTGGGAACGTGCCATTGTCGAACAAATTAAAGAAAGTGACGTTTCTAGCGTAGGAATCGTACCAAGAGCAACATGGAATTAATTACAATTTAGGGTCAATACTGTTTGTTAAACGTATACCAGTGTATACGAAAGATCTTGTGAAGTTTCGAACTCTAGCGTTGACCCAAGTTCACATGCGATGATTCGCCAAAAATTTCATCATTATTGAAACTTTAAAGACCTCCTTCGAAACTAATTATTTATTTGATTTGCATCGAATTTAGAGATAAATGTTAACTCTCACAAACACCATCATTTTCACACTCTTGTCCTTTAGCTACATATTTGCGTAATAGCTGGGTGATTGGACCTTAGCATAATGTGGGAGACCAATTTTTTTGGACCACATAAGTTGTTTGGAATTATTCTCTCTATACTGTTCTTTTGGATACATAATTATGAGAAAATTTCCTCACCAATACTTTTGTATGAGAATTTTTGAGTTAATTGTCTAAATAGTCACTGAATTTTACGTTATGATTTCAAGGAGTCTCTAACTTTAAAAATCACTTAAATCATCACTGAACTCTGTAAAAAGTTTCCACGAGGTCACTAGACTTTTAAAAATCACCACATTCATTATTAAACTTTACAAAAGATTTCTACTAGATCACTAAACTTTGCAAAATGTTTCCTAAGAGATCGCTGAATTAGTGACCCATGGAAAATCGTTTACAAAGTTCAGTGATGAATGAGGTGATTTTGAAAGTTCAGTGACCTATTGAAAGTATGATGTAAAGTTCAGTGACTATTTGGACAATTCATTCTAAGTTTTCATTTTTTTATGGCAAATATTCCCCTATTTTATCTACCATTATTTCTGAACTTTTTTATCTTAAATTCATTTTCAACCACACGTTCTCACAAAAAAAAAAAAAAAATTAAATCCAAATTTTTTTTCCTACATTTTAACCACACGTTCTCAAAAAGTCACTATTGTAAAACTCATTTTTATTGAATAATAGTAGACAAACAGGGGCTAATAAGTCCTCTTCAAAAGTGTTCCTCATGCTTTTGCACAAATCTCTAACCATCCATACATTATCATCAAACTATTCATAGTATGACGAACATAGGATTAAAGATTCACGAAGGATGATATTGAAATCTTACTAGAAAAAGTGTAAGGCTCTTTTCCTACTAATATGCGGATTCTCCTTAGGGTATTGCTATGGTGGTATACGACACGGACTGGGGACAACGATAAACGTAAGGTTAACTTTAAGAAAGTAGACTAGACTTGCCATGGAAGAGAAAGTGGACTCCCTTGATAAAGTGACCATAGTTTATAGTCTACTTCAATTTCACTGTCATTTTATCGATCACATTTTACCGAATGACGATATTTTTATAATTTTGTACTGGAACCAAATTTAGTAGTGACAAGGAAATTCGAATACAACATAATAAATTTAAATCCAAACATCCCAATAAACGAACGTCGCTTTGGCCGAGTGGTTAAGGCGTGTGCCTGCTAAGTACATGGGGTTTCCCCGCGAGAGTTCGAATCTCTCAGGCGACGTAAGTTAAGGTTTTCTACCTTGGTTTTCTGTTTTTTATAGTAGGGCTTTATTACTGTGAAGACTGAAGATGGTGGGCAATCCACCACCACCCCTTTACTTTTTTGAATATTTTTGTTGGCTGTATTGCACTGAATACTCATGCGCCACTTGTATTTCTTTTTTATTATTTTGCTATTCGCTTGGTTCCTACAGAACAGGATCTGTATCTAAGCAGAGCAAAATGCAGATTTCTTTGTCCCATTGGATTATGGTCACTATTATCTTGTGATTTATATAATTCTAAATTTGTGGAGTTAAAGTTGTCGATTCAAGTATATGGATCATGGAGATGGTCGTTTAGCAAGATGCAGCTAGAGGTGGGAGGCAGGGGCCGAGGGAGGGGGGGGGGGGCTGGGGGACCCGGCCCCCCCCAATTTT
>CAIGRS010190830.1:0-10343 GCA_903798395.1 Fraxinus floribunda | reverse complement strand
CTAGCCATTGTAATTTCTTGCTTTCATCTATTGTAATGTTCAGCTTTCAAGCAATCAATGATCAAGTTTATTTCAATGCATTTCAATTTCATGTTACAAGCTTTCTTTAAATTGTAATCAAATTTACTTTCGACCCGACACGATCGAGAAAAGGCGAAAGGTAGTCTAGTGGAGCAGATTACTGCCGCATGGTGTCCCTTTCTGTGCTAAGAAGAAAGGTAACTCGTGAAACCACGTTTGGCTTTTTTTTCAATTACATTACATTAATTTTTTCTCTTTCTTCATTTCAACCACATTCATCAAATAAAATAATATTACACACAAATTTAAAACTTTTCATTACTTTTCTACCACATATTCTCCCATCAATCACTATTCCAAAAATTTTCAACACTCCAAAATGGGGGCCAAACATGAGCCTAGTTGTGTTCACTGAATTATTCTTTAAATTCTTAATTATCACTACCTACATTAAAAGAGGGAATGAGATGTTTACTGTTCATTTATGTTACCCTTGTTTTCACACTTGACTTTTTATACACTGTTGAATATACGGTTCTTCTACAGTTCACAGCCTCAATTGTTGAAAAATCACATTTGCTTCTGCAGTAGAGCCATAATTCAACCGCCTCTTAAACACGTAAGCTAGCTCATGCTCGCATATGATTTTAATAATAATTGTATCTTAAGAACTAAAAATAAAGAGGTAAAACAATTTATGAATTATTTAATTAAAAGTAGTAATGTGAAATTTCCACTTCTAAGGTTAGAGATTTTAATGATTTTTATACTTGCCGGAATTTAAAGAGAAATTCGAGCAATCATGCTTGATGCAATCCAGCAAATAACATTACACGCAAGCCTTTATTTAGGTGGGTGGATTCAATTCGGATTTTTAAAGACATTTAGAAACTTTTTTAAGTAAATGACTTTTGTAAAGTTCGATGAACTTTTATAATCTCTTTACAGAATCAATGAAAGTTTTCGTAAACTTTTATGTACTTTTATTTAAAAGCCTTTATTGATAAATTCGGTTGACTTTTACTAACATCCATTTTAGTAAAAAAAAAAAGACTTGTAAATAACTTATTACACATCACTTTGAATTGCTACTTGCATAATTAAATGATTCACAACACACAGTAATAAAATTATATTTCTAATATCAATATTTTTTTTAAAAGAATATAAAAATATAGTTCACCCAAATTGGAAAAAATAAACAAACAAAACCCCAAAAAATGATAACATTTCAATATTCTCTTATTAAAAAAATCCCTAATGTTTAATATTGTCAATATGTAGAAACCTGTAGAAATTATTAAATTAAACAAGCAATCAATATATAAAAAAATAATTATAAATTATTGGGAGAATTGCGGCCACGGTACCAGACTTTTCATTTTATTATAGATTTGATCCAAATATTTCATTCGTATCACTCATGATACCAAACATTTCAAAAGTTCGAACGTGCAGTCGTATGTAACGAAATCTGTTACTTGACCAAAAGTCAATGATTTGACCTAATTTGACTAATTTCAAAAGGTTAAAATAGTAAATTTACCTTTTCATATAATTTTGTTAGTTTTTTTTTTAATGAAATACCCTTCATCTTCTTCACCCACCTACACCCCACTTGGAAACTAAAAAGAAGAAACCACCCACATCCCTGGTATCATACAGTGAAAATGCTTATCCACCCATTCGGCATGTCAATGACGCTAACAGTTAGGCACGATGCCTATTTTACCAAAAAAATGCACTAATGATATGATCATATACATGTATTCTCCCTTAACATCGTACACATAGCCTGCATGTATGCCGATTGTTCGGGCTTGCCGGCCTAAGAATGAGGGAAAGGCGGCCTTCAGGCATTATATCTCAAGAGCCAAACATACGATCCGTGAAAGTTGGTATCAGAGTGGGACCGCTCGAGCATGCGGTGTTGTTATGGGATAATGTCATGTGTTATTGCGGAGAAAATATTTTGGGTCATGGATCGTGTCAGCAAATCGGGAGAACACGACGAAGGAAGCTGTGAGCAAGAAGGATAAAAAAGGGCAATATTGCGCACTTGCCTAGGTACCTTTCAAGGAGTTTTTGAAGAGTGCACATTGCAGGGGTTTTTGACATGCGTTGAGGCGCTGCGGTTTGGAGGTTGTCCACCCGAGGAACCAATGCTCAGAGGAGCAAAGGGTGAAGGTTGGTGTCGANTAGGTACCTTTCAAGGAGTTTTTGAAGAGTGCACATTGCAGGGGTTTTTGACATGCGTTGAGGCGCTGCGGTTTGGAGGTTGTCCACCCGAGGAACCAATGCTCAGAGGAGCAGAGGGTGAAGGTTGGTGTCGAAGGCGATAAGTACGAGTTACTGCAGGTTTGTGATGTATGTCCATATAAAGTTGTGTCGTTGTTATTCTTGCAATGAGATGGATGCGTGCTGATGTGAAACTCACTTCTCGCTACGAGGACGTAAGCGAATTCAAATGGAGGAGAATGTCACGCAGTGAGAATGCTTATCCCCTTATTCGGCACGGCAAGGACGCTAACAACTAGGCACGATGCCTATTTTACCAAAATAGAGCACTAATGATTTGATCATATGCAGGAATTCTCCCTTAACATCCTACTCATAGTGTGCATGTATGCCAGTTGTTCGGGCTTGCTGGCCTAAGAATGATGGGAAGGCAACTTTAAGGCGTTATACCTCGGGAGCCAAACCTGCGATCCATGAAACCTGGCCACCATCACTCACGCCACCGCCACCACCCTTCTGTTTTTAATTTATGCTTCGCTGTTGTATCTTGATAATTGAATACACTTTCATAAGAGAGTGGACGCTTTCATAAGAATTTTTATATACAAAT
Organism: Fraxinus floribunda; assembly: GCA_903798395.1. NCBI lineage: Eukaryota > Viridiplantae > Streptophyta > Magnoliopsida > Lamiales > Oleaceae > Fraxinus > Fraxinus floribunda. The sequence goes on along the minus strand of CAIGRS010190830.1, from coordinate 7,474 downwards.
TGGTATTTTTATAGAAAAAAGGAGAAAATGATGAAAAAGAAGAGAGGAAAAAAATAAGAAATAAGAATATTATAATAATATGTTAAAGTGAGAAAAATATTGATTATTGTATCATGGCTCTAGGATTCGCAAAACAAAAGAGAAAAGAGATAAATATTACTGATGGAAATACTTTTTTTTTTTTTGTGGAAGTATTTCAAATCTTGGGGTTGAGTGATAGACATTTATGAGGTTTTAAATTTATACTTTATACTTAAAAGTTAGTATGTGAAGGATTCTATAAAGTCATTTACATTTTGACCTGCCCATGACTTTTTACGACTTGTAAAAGTCTACTTTTAAAGGTAATGCTACAGGTACAAAATTCATTACAAAATGGTTGACAAAATAGCCACATGGCGCCCCCCTATCGAAGGGGCGCCTGGCCCCGCAGGCACCCCTCCTGCAAGCACCCCCTCCAATAGGGGGTGCCATGTGGCTATTTTGTCAACGATTTTGTACAATATTTTGTACAAGTAGCATTATCCACTTTTAAAAGTCTACATTGAACACTCAAAAGACTTTTATAAAAATTTCAGTTGGATACACTTTGATTTTTTAGATCATAATAATTATAGTCCCCAATTCGTCATAGAGATTGTTTTTTTAAAATATTTTTATTTGGACGATTACAATTCGAGTTGTTCTTTGATTTTTAACGTGGTACCCGATGTTAAAATTCTCGAAAAGTGGTTCAAGAACAGTCAAAAGTTTAAATTGGGTACTCACCAAAACTTATTTAAATCAATGGAATGATTACGAGTTAGATGCAACGTTTCAATGGTTAGATAATGATACTAGAGATGTTATGTTCATTTTGTGTTACAGTCAAAGTGATAATGTTAATTCCCATTCACAAAATTTTACAAGTTGTGGCATGAAAAATTTCATAATAGAATGAACGATTTTGCTAATCGTACATCAAGATGTAAGGGTGTACACCCCCCTCACATGGGGGTGGAACCCGTTTGAATAAAAAAAATATTTTATACAAGTGGGTCCCACCATATGTGAGGGGGTGTACACCCTTATGTACATTTCTTGATGTACAAGTAGAATAATTCTAAAACGACTGGGTGACATTTGTGGACCACCTTATTTATGATGGAGATGGTCATGATGAGTAGCTTCTCATCATACAAACTATGTCGATCTTCTCATCGAAAATTGTTCATACTAGGAAGCATAGCTTAGAACAGTCAGTGAAAGATAATGATACTTTAAAAACTCGGGACTTGTTTGAGCTCCATTGTTTTTTTTTTCAAAAAATGCATTTTGCAATAAGGAATTTTTTTTTGCTTGTAATATTATATTATTGAAAAATATTTGATTGAATGAGATCAAATTACTGTTCAAAAATAAATTTGGTGAAAAAAAATATGGCTCAAACAAGAGCTCATTATATACGGATTTGAGCACTACTTATTTGTCGAGGACTCCACGAGTAATATCTGTCTTGGTACGACTTTGAGCCCTGTTTAATCAAATGACCTTTTTGTTGAAGGAAATGAGTAATGGTTGTCGTGTCAGGTAGTAAAATTAGATTAATGATGCACTATTATTAGTGAAAATAGATGATTGTTCAGTGGAAAAAATTAGTCAAGAGCCACCCTCTCTAGGAAGACACAAAAATTATTATGGTCGGTCCATGTTCTATAATAGAGTTATAAAGTGGACCAGATAGTTAAGACAATTATTGGTGCTAAATCACTGGCAACTGGCAAGTATTCATTTTTCACTATATCCATCGAGATCGAAACCAGTGACAAAAGCGACATCGTATTAAAGAAGAGAATGTTTTCTAGTATAGTGAAAAACATGGATTACCTAAAAAGTAAAGCTTATCTGATCTGTCAAGATAAAATCTGATTTATTAAAGTTCTTAAACACCGTCGCTATAATGGGCCACTATAAGACAAATGGATAGCCTAGAGCCACATGTTTAACAACTTGATCAATGGGTAAGCGTCAGCCAACATACAGAAGGTGCACCCAGCAGCCATGATGTATCAATAAGTTAATTAAAAGTGCTACTTTCTTAATGGGTAATCATCAGCCCTCATACAATATCACGTCTCGGAATATATTGTACTAGTTAAGCTCTTTTTTGGCTTGATCCCATTAACAGTTGGATTTTTCTAAACGTACATGTCTGTTTACAAGTCGATTTACAGTCCCTTCACATGAGGGGAGGGGCCCACACCCAAATATAATAATCTGCCCCTCCCCCCACTCCCCTATTGTGAGGGAGCAGTGAGCCCATGTACATATAACACGGCTCTTAATAGTTCTACCCCTTTTGGCATGAATAGAAGAGATGTATTTAGCGCTCGTTTTGTTCCTATTATTTCATGTTATAATGAGACGAATAATAACTTTGTTTAGAATGTGTGATTAAAAAAGAATGAAATTTTTTGAGTTTATGTGCCCTATTATTTTATTGCAGAATTTGTGATTAATAAGAAAAGAGAGAAATATAAATTATTATTTAATGAGAAATAATGGGGGACAAACGGGAGCTTAATTCTACACTGAAAAGTGAAAAAACTTCTATAAAACTATCAAAGCTACTTCAAATAGCACATCCTAAGATATCAAGCCATTAACTACAAAATTATTTAGCCCCCATTTGGTGGGGATTAAATTCAAAATCTTAATATATTTTCATAAAAATTGATAAAATGTAAGGTTAAAAAATTGTGGCTCTGAGTAATTTGTGATAAGATTAATTGGTCACTTTCACTTGAATTAAAATCAAAATTTCAATCCACACCAAACACAAAACAGGTCAACATTCAACACATTAGACATAATTAGAAGACCACACCAAATTCAAACATTGTCCCATTGTTTAATCACTCCCGAATTAAAGATAATATTTACATAACATTGTCAATGTATTCTTTTTGTTGCTTTCGAATAAAGTAACTAACTGAGCAGCTGAACTTGTGCCCTTTTAAGACCAAACTTATATGTTTTGCTAGGGTAACAATTGAAATTCCTGTTACCCCCAAAACCACGCTTTGTGTTATAACCTTTGTAATCGGATTGATCGAATTCCACAGCCTCAATGAGCCTAAGCCCGTGGGAAGAAGCCACTGATTCTAACTTCCATTCTATATGAAAATCATTGGTTTTGTGGGAAATGTGAATTTCACCATTTTCTCCAATCATCTCTTTAGCATTCTTAAGAAACAAACTCACGAGTCTTCTGTGCTTTCTGTAAAAAAAGAGAAAAGATGTCTTAAATGATCTTACTAGTCAAAAAACAAAGTCATTAACCGAAATAATTATAAAAAAAATAAATAAATAATGATAACTGGCTGACCTTAGAGTAGCCTCGCGAGATAAGGTCTTGAAAAATCCAGCAAAGGGAAAGTTGAAAACTATCCGATCAAATGTCATTCCTCCAAACAAGTGGGGACTTGCAACTTTGGTAGCGTCAATCCCATGCATGGCAATGCACTTTCTACTCCTAAGCTTCTGGATGTTGGACATTGCATGCTCATAATTGTTCTTCAGAAAATCTGAAAATCCCACAAACATGTAACACAAATCTTGAAATGTAAAAACAAGGGGAGCCCCACAGTCAAATATTACATAACAATTCTTTCTTGGTGCATCCTAGTCGATGGATGTCATATTCTACGACTACAATAATATTATAATAAAAATTATATCCTAAATATTACATTCAAATTATCATCATTTACATGAATGCCTCAAATAATAAATGAAGGTAGAGAACTTCATACCAACAGAATCAAGGGAAGTTGCAATCATGTTGGGGGCAGAACCAAAAGCCACAGCCAAACTAGCAGAGAAAGAGAAGTCTCCTTCACCCACAAGCAGTATCCTGTGGTTACTATTATAATGTTTTATCCATTTCCCTTTTGCCACCAAACTTTTTATCACCTTTTCTTCCTCAACTTTCTCTCCAGATTTATTCGGACCTAGTTGAATATTTTCGTGTTCAATAAAAATAGCAGAATCTACTACGTCAAATGCGTTTTTGTGGGCAAGAGAGCGTTTACAGGTGGGTACATCTATTATCACATCTAGCTGTTTAATATAGTTTGAGTCTTCATCCTCAACGGACTCGGTCCGGATTGCAGAAGAAACTGGCGGTTTTTGCAGCCATGCAGCATCGGCGTACACTTCATTTTTTGAGTTTGAGTAGTCCCTCTGCAACACTAAATCTGAAGGAAGGGAATAAGTATCAACATTAACATGCGATTCAATTTCTATCCCAAAAGGTAGATTCTTGAAAATATTACACAATGACTGACGAAGAGAACCTCCATTAAAGGGCTTCCGGTAATGATAAGGGAAAGGGTACAGTGCCGCTGAACTTTCATCATCTTCTCCATTACTGCCCAAGAACCTGAAGATACTTTGCAGAATTCCCATTTTCTTGATCTTCAAATCTTTTCATGTGAACTGCGTTCCTAAATTTCGATCAGAACTATGTGGCTTATAATGTTGAATTATAAAGTTTAGGTGGTTATAAAGTTGAATTAAAATGAGTCACATGACTTTTCATTTAAATGAGTTTGTCAACTAGACCAATACTTATCTCGAGCAATGATGAATAGCATTACACAAAAATATCATCCACTTTGTTATCAAGGTAAGAACTTTTTCTAAAATAATTAATCCCAACATTGACCCAAAAAAAAAAATAAAAAAAATCTAGAGTTTTTCTTATTTACAGATAAAGAATAATCACTTAAAAGGTAAATTCTTTGAACTAATTAGCCAAATACGAACTTAAAATATGAAATAGTAAAGTATCAAAATCTGCAGTCGCAAGTTCATAGTTATGTATTCCCCACAAAGATCAACACATAATTGATCAAAATGCATTTTTAGATGAAATTTAACTCACTCAGTACAGTCTGAAAAAGCAATCTATCTACGTGTAGATCATATATGGTTCTACTTCTATTCATGTGAACTGCGTTCCTAAATTTAGATCAGAACTATGTGGCTTAAGTTTCTGTCAGTACTGTAACTAATTTTTAAAAATCAAATGAGTAATATTATTTATTAGGTTAGCACCAGTTTAGATGAAAATTGCGTAACATTAACAAATAATATATTCATTTAAATCATGGTCATATAACATATAAAAAGTGTAACCATGTGCTCTAAAACCAGTAGCATTATTCTTCAAGATATCACTTCTTTTGACATAAAAATATTACTAACTTTGTTAATACAGTAAGAGGTTTGACAAGATTTTTAAAAGTTAAAAACTACTTTTGAAATTAAGAAGTTATTTTTAAACATATTTGAATAATTTTCTAGAAGAACTTTGTCTACTTAGGGTGTGTTTCAGCCACATTATTTTGAAAGAATGTATTCTGGAATAGTAAATTAATGAAAATTGTGTAGCTGAAAAAGAAGAAAAAGTTATTGATCCGATGAAAAACATTATTTTATTGAAAAATGTGTGGTTGAAAACGAGTAGAAGAATGAAAATGAAAATTTTAATGTGTACCAAACAAGGGTTTAGAAAAGCTTGAAAACTGACCAAAGGTAGCAATATCATGAAGATCTTCTACAAGAACTATGCCAAACAGGCCCAAAGAACTATTTTTAAAATAAGTAATTCCAACATCAACCGAACAAAAAAAAATTATCTTGAAATTTTCTTATTTACAGATAAAGATAATCACTTATAGGCAAATTCTTTAAACCAATTAACCAAACATGCACTTAAAAGATGCAAATGGTGATGTATCAAAATCTGGAGCCACAAAGATCGATCAAATAATCAGCATTTGTCCTTCTATTACTCCTAAACCCACACACATATAATTTGATCAAAATGCATATTTACATGAAATAATCAGTCATTAATTTAACTCAGTACAGTCTGAAAAAGCAATATATATACATACATCAAAAGATCATATTGAGGCAGGCTAGAAAATTACCATATTACTTAGATCACAGCAAAATGATAGTCACCGTCTGATAATCGATATCGCTTGAAACCAGCCACTGAATCGCCGGAAAGTGAGTACGGTCCGGGACTGGGACGACGACCAAGACTTGACAAGAAAGATAGATAGAATCTACTTTAGAATTGGGACACTCAATATTTTTCTAGGCTATAAAGATAACACATCGCTGTTCCTACTTTTGTTAGTCGGCACAGAATAAAGTATGTCATTCCGTACAGTCTTCGACGAATAAGTTGTACTGCCAAACGTATATTTAAATCAAATACATATAAATCTCCTTGTAGACTTAGTCATAATATTGGGACAAACTAATTTTAAAACTACATTAATAATAAAGTATGGACATGTCAAATTTAAGGAATAAACATTGATAAAAGAGATAGAAAAAGTTTTTAAAAAACTAGTTATGTATCTATGTAGTGTTAGAATATGCAAAATCATCTTAACATTAAATTTAAGTTACCATATATTTTTTACAATATACCGATAATTATCATTATGGAAGATCCAGTTCCTTCAGAGGAAACATTGAAAAATTATAACTCATTATTATGTTGATCAGTTTATTCTTTTTTTATTTTTATTTTTATTTTTATTTTTGTACCCAGGTATCCCAACTTAACCATACTAATTTCCTGGATCACCAGCCACCGGCCCCTCAGTAACTGGCGGAGGTAAACCGCGGGTTGTGCCCAAGTTAACCAGGGTTCAAGCACCCCTTATACTCCTGTCCCCAAGGGAGCCTTCCTCCATGGTTATTACATCATCAAACTGTTCCAACCAATATTGATTATTACATCACTCAGCTGCTCCAACTAGAAATCGAACTCCCCACCCTGAGGTTGCAAGCCCAGCAATGCCCTTCATTTGCCAACTTGGATGGAGATATTGGAGTAGTTTCAATTATCTAACAAACAATAAATAGTAATATATAAGCATGGTTAGGCGTTAAGACCAAAAGTCAAGGTTTTACGAGGGTCAAAACTAAGCATAAAGTATGACTAGATGACAAGATCAAGTTTCGCATCTAAGTAAAGTCTAGACAACAACTCAGTGTACTTGATAAGATTGGAATTTAGAGTTTTCCATCATTTTGAATATATGCCTTTTAATTAAACCCATATTTGATTTAGATAAAAATAAGATTTTTCGTAAATTTTGATATAAAGTAAATGAAATACTTGATTGAAAATTGTGAGTCTCATAAAATAGATGATTAAAATTAGTTGTCGATTGTAACATACACTACGACAAAATGTACTTTTTACGGCATGCGGCCGCATGCCATATAAAGTCATGCTGTAAAAAACGGTTTACCTTTTACGACATGCAAAGTACGCTGTCTATGCATGCCGTAAAAAGTGGTGTACCTTTTTACGGCGTGCTAAAATGCATGCCCTAAATGAGTTTAACTGTAACGACCCGGGTCCCACTTACGAGTTGTCCCAACCGTTAGATCGACG